>JAGFBZ010000516.1:340864-577392 GCA_018398805.1 Hirundichthys speculiger
GTTACGACAGGCTCGCTATTTTAGCTTAGCTTAACTGATGTTCACCACTGATGCTAACTAATGCTTCTTTACATGAATTCTACCTGAACCTATCCATCCAACCTCAGCTCAGATGCTGCCACCAATACATGTAAAATAAGGACTCTCGCTCTTGAGTGGTCGGTAGAGGAACTGCAGCCCCTAGTGGTCAGTAGAGGAACTGCAGTCTCTAGTGGTCAGTAGAGGAACTGCAGCCTCTAGTGGTTGGTTAAGGAACTGCAGTCTCTAGTGGTCAGTAGAGGAACTGCAGCTTCTAGTGGTCGGTAGAGGAACTGCAGTCTCTAGTGGTCTGTAGAGGAACTGCAGCCTCTAGTGGTCGGTAGAGGAACTGCAGCCTCTAGTGGTCAATAGAGGAACTGCAGCCTCTAGTGGTCGGTAGAGGAACTGCAGCCTCTGGTGGTCAATAGAGGAACTGCAGCCTCTAGTGGTCAATAGAGGAACTGCAGCCTCTAGTGGTCGGTAGAGGAACTGCAGCCTTTGTGGTCAGTAGAGGAACTGCAGCCTCTAGTGGTCGGGAGAGGAACCGCAGCCTCTAGTGGTCAGTAGAAGAACTGCAGCCTCTAGTGGTCGGTAGAGGAACCGCAGCCTTAAGTGGTCAGTAAAGAAACTGCAGCCTCTAGTGGTCGGTAGAGGAACCGCAGCCTCTAGTGGTCTGTAGAGGAACTGCAGCCTCTAGTGGTCGGTAGAGGAACCGCAGCCTCTAGTGGTCAGTAGAAGAACTGCAGCCTCTAGTGGTCGGTAGAGGAACTGCAGCCTCTAGTGGTCAGTAGAGGAACTGCAGCCTCTAGTGGTCAGTAGAGGCTGCTGTTCCTCTACTGACCACTAGAGGAACAGCAGCCTCTAGTGGTCGGTAGAGGAACCGCAGCCTCTAGTGGTCAGTAAAGGAACTGCAGCCTCTAGTGGTCGGTAGAGGAACCGCAGCCTCTAGTGGTCAGTAGAGGAACTGCAGCCTCTAGTGGTCGGTAGAGGAACCGCAGCCTCTAGTGGTCAGTAGAGGAACTGCAGCCTCTTGTGGTCGGTAGAGGAACTGCAGCCTCTAGTGGTCAGTAGAGGAACTGCAGCCTCTAGTGGTCAGTAGAGGCTGCTGTTCCTCTACTGACCACTAGAGGAACAGCAGCCTCTAGTGGTCGGTAGAAGGAACTGCAGCCTCTAGTGGTCAGTAGAGGAACAGCAGCCTCTAGTGGTCAGTAGAGGCTGCTGTTCCTCTACTGACCACTAGAAGAACAGCAGCCTCTAGTGGTCGGTAGAGGAACCGCAGCCTCTAGTGGTCAGTAAAGGAACTGCAGCCTCTAGTGGTCGGTAGAGGAACCGCAGCCTCTAGTGGTCAGTAGAGGAACTGCAGCCTCTAGTGGTCGGTAGAGGAACCGCAGCCTCTAGTGGTCAGTAGAGGAACTGCAGCCTCTAGTGGTCGGTAGAGGAACTGCAGCCTCTAGTGGTCAGTAGAGGAACTGCAGCCTCTAGTGGTCAGTAGAGGCTGCTGTTCCTCTACTGACCACTAGAGGAACAGCAGCCTCTAGTGGTCGGTAGAGGAACTGCAGCCTCTAGTGGTCAGTAGAGGAACAGCAGCCTCTAGTGGTCGGTAGAGGAACTGCAGCCTCTAGTGGTCAGTAGAGGAACTGCATCCTCTAGTGGTCAGTAGAGGCTGCTGTTCCTCTACTGACCACT
The DNA here is from genome assembly GCA_018398805.1 of Hirundichthys speculiger. Lineage (NCBI taxonomy): Eukaryota > Metazoa > Chordata > Actinopteri > Beloniformes > Exocoetidae > Hirundichthys > Hirundichthys speculiger. Next base: position 342,569 of record JAGFBZ010000516.1, read on the forward strand.
AGAAGAACAGCAGCCTCTAGTGGTCGGTAGAGGAACTGCAGTCTCTAGTGGTCTGTAGAGGAACTGCAGCCTCTAGTGGTCGGTAGAGGAACTGCAGCCTCTAGTGGTCAATAGAGGAACTGCAGCCTCTAGTGGTCAGTAGAGGAACAGCAGCCTCTAGTGGTCGGTAGAGGAACTGCAGCCTCTAGTGGTCAGTAGAGGAAGTTTGTAAGTTACTGTTATTAAATCACGACTTTTATAAAATCACAAATTCTGTAATATTGCAACTTTGTCAAAATCAGCTCAGATCTCAATTTTCACAAAATCATGACTTTTTCATGAGAATTATGAATAATTCATGATCTGGGTCTCTGTAAAGCTCCTAGAGACAATTGTCATTGTAACAGACGCTATACAAATAAAACTGAATTGAATTGAATTGAATTGAAAATTGTTGCTCTTGTTAAATCACATTTTTTAATATAAAGTATAATTTTATGGCCTAAAATCACATTTTCATAGTAAAATCACAGATTTCGTAAAACCACAACATTTTTTCATAAGTTGTGGATTTTGTCATTGTCATCTCTCCAGTTTCATAAAGTCCTGATGTTCTGACATTAAATTGCATTTTTTTCTTGTAAACTCATGAATTTTACATTTTACAAAGTCTACAACTTCTGCAGACGTTCACATCTTTGTTGTAAAACTCATGAAAAGTGACCTGAAATCACAGCTTTTTAACTTCATATTTTTCTGTTTTTCATAAAAATACTTTTGCAAAAAATGAAAAAAAAAAACAAAAAACTTTGAAATAAAACTCCAATTTTATGTCCTAAAACCAAATGTTGCACAAACATTATCATAAATTTTTGTCATTCAATCAAAAATTTCACAAAAATTCTGACCAAAATCACAACATTTTTGAAAGTGTTAGTGTAAAAATAAAGTTTTTTTGTTTAATTACAGCTTTTGTAGATCTGCATGTTTTTGTTTTGTTTTGTTTGTTAAAATCCTGAATATTTTGAGTAAAAGCTCAACGTTTTGACGTCAGGCTGCTAGCTGTGACGGTCAAACAGCAGAGGTTAAAGGGGGAGGAGCCTGAGCTCTACCTGAAGTCTACCTGAGCTCATGCCAGGAACAATCCTGGACGGGAAGCTTTAAGGACCCTAACTTGTGACTGCACCAGCAACCTCCTGGAGCTGCTGTGGGGGGGGGGGGGGACGGATAATTGGAGGAGTTACTGTAGCTGTGGGGGGGGGGGGGGGGGGGGGGGGGTTGAGGAGAGATTATGGGAAGGAGGGGAGGGCTGGGAGGAAGGGGTAATCTGTAATTAGTTTGTAATTGCATTTTAGAGGGTTCACATGGCCTTTGTGCTATGATCCATGACTGACAGAGCTCCTCTGAGGAGGGCAGGGCTTCATGTTTCCAGAATAACTAACTAGACTCAGGCTTTTATGGGTATTTTATGTTCTGTGTTTGCATGCTTCAGTGACGACCTCAGCTTTTTGGTTGTCCATAGATTTGTCGTGTTGTTAGCAGTGGCAGCAGGTCAATAGAGGGCGCTGTGGTGCTGCTACAACACTCATTAGATGAAGAGGAATTAATGAGACCTTCACAAACACCTCCAGGTAGGTCTTTTATTGTGAAAGGGACATCCTGCTACAAGAGGCAACACTTCCAGTTCCTCCACTGACCACCAGAGGCAACACTTGCAGTTCCTCCACTGACCACCAGAGGCAACGCTTGCAGTTCCTCTACCGACCACCAGAGGCAACACTTGCAGTTCCTCTACCGACCACCAGAGGCAACACTTGCAGTTCCTCTACCGACCACCAGAGGCAACACTTGCAGTTCCTCTACAGACCACCAGAGGCAACACTTGCAGTTCCTCTACCGACCACCAGAGGCAACACTTGCAGTCCCTCTACCGACCACCAGAGGCAACACTTGCAGTTCCTCTACTGACCACCAGAGGCAACACTTCCAGTTCCTCCAATGACCACCAGAGGCAACACTTGCAGTTCCTCTACCGACCACCAGAGGCAACACTTGCAGTTCCTCTACTGACCACCAGAGGCAACACTTGCAGTTCCTCTACCGACCACCAGAGGCAACACTTGCAGATCCTCTACTGACCACCAGAGGCAACACTTCCAGTTCCTCCACTGACCACCAGAGGCAACACTTGCAGTTCCTCTACCGACCACCAGAGGCAACACTTGCAGTTCCTCTACTGACCACCAGAGGCAACACTTGCAGTTCCTCCACTGACCACCAGAGGCAACACTTGCAGTTCCTCTACCGACCACCAGAGGCAACACTTGCAGATCCTCCACTGACCACCAGAGGAAACACTTGCAGTTCCTCTACTGACCACCAGAGGCAACACTTGCAGTTCCTCTACTGACTACCAGAGGCAACACTTGCAGTTTTTCCACTGACCACCAGAGGCAACACTTGCAGTTCCTCTACTGATCACCAGAGGCAACACTTCCACTTCCTCTACTGACCACCAGAGGCAACACTTGCAGTTCCTCCACTGACCACCAGAGGCAACACTTGCAGTTCCTCTACTGATCACCAGAGGCAACACTTCCACTTCCTCTACTGACCACCAGAGGCAACACTTGCAGTTTCTCCACTGACCACCAGAGGCAAGGGTGGCTGTAGCTCAGTTGGTAGAGCAGGTCGTCCAGTCACTGGGAGGTTGGCGGTTCGATCCCCGCTCCAACTCTCTACATGCCAAAGTGTCCTTGGGCAAGACACTGAACCCTAACTTGCCTCCAGTGGGCCTGGCAGCGCCTTGCATGGCAGCAGCCGCCCACTGGTGTATGAAAGTGTGTGTGAATTGGTGAATGTGAGGCTATTGTAAAGCGCTTTGGGGGCACCATGATGGTGTCTGGAAAGCCTTATATAAGTGCAGTCCATTTTTTTTTTACTTACAGTTCCTTCACTGACCACCAGAGGCAACACTTACAGTTCCTCTACTAACCACCAGAGGCAACACTTGCAGTTCCTCTACTGACCACCAGAGGCAACACTTGCAGTTCCTCTACTGACCACCAGAGGCAACACTTACAGTTCCTCTACTGACCACCAGAGGCAACACTTGTAGTTCCTCTACCGACCACCAGAGGCAACACTTGCAGTTCCTCTACCGACCACCAGAGGCAACACTTGCAGTTCCTTTACAGACCACCAGAGGCAACACTTGCAGTTCCTCTACTAACCACCAGAGGCAACACTTGCAGTTCCTCTACTGACCACCAGAGGCAACACTTGTAGTTCCTCTACCGACCACCAGAGGCAACACTTGCAGTTCCTCTACAGACCACCAGAGGCAACACTTGCAGTTCCTCTACTGACCACCAGAGGCAACACTTGCAGTTCCTCTACTGACCACCAGAGGCAACACTTGCAGTTCCTCTACTGACCACCAGAGGCAACACTTGCAGTTCCTCTACTGACCACCAGAGGCAACACTTGCAGTTCCTCTACCGACCACCAGAGACAACACTTGCAGTTCCTCTACTGACCACCAGAGGCAACACTTGCAGTTCCTCTACCGACCACCAGAGGCAACACTTGCAGTTCCTTTACAGACCACCAGAGGCAACACTTGCAGTTCCTCTACTGACCACCAGAGGCAACGCTTGCAGTTGCTCTACTGACCACCAGAGGCAACACTTGCAGTTCCTCTGCTGACTATCAGAGGCAACACTTGCAGTTCGTCTACTGACCACCAGAGGCAACACTTGCAGTTCCTCCACTGACCACCAGAGGCAACACTTGCAGTTCCTCTGCTGACTATCAGAGGCAACACTTGCAGTTCCTCTACTGACCACCAGAGGCTGGCTCCAACAGTGAGTCAACCTCTACTGTAAAAAAGAAATCACAATTTTGAGCCGCCCGGTGGCGCAGTAGGGCATGCGGCCCATCTCCAGAGGCTCTAGTCCTCGAAGCAGCCGTTACGGGTTTGACTCCCGGCCCGTATCACTCTTCGCTCCATGCCTTCCCAATTCTTTTGGTCTTTCCATCCATCTATCTCTCTACGAATAAAGGCCACTGGTGCCAAAAAAAATAAATAAATAAAAGTCACCATTTTGTATTGTAAAATCATGCTTTTTAACTTCATATTACAAACTTTTTGTAAAATATCGATTTTTGCAATTGTGGAAATCATGACTCTTGCAAAGCTTCTAGTTGTGGAATATCAACTTCCACAAGAACATAACCTTTTAAAATAATGTCATTATCTGTCATGAAATGATGGATGATGCAAAATCTCAACTTTCTGACAAAAGTTCTTACATTTTTGCCATAAAATCAGACCTTTAATAAACGTGAGCGTGTTCGCTGTAAAAACACATTTTTTGTTCAATTGTAACTCCTGCGAAATTGCTTCTTTTTAACTTAATATAAGTTTCTGTTGTAAAATACCACCTTTGAAAAACTGCAATATTTTGATTTAAATTATGACTTTAAGTTCCAAAATTGTTGTAAAAATCACTTTAAAAAATGTGGAAATTAAGATTTTTTTTTAAATTACAACTTTTTGTTGTAAAATGTTAACTTTTTATTTTCTAAAATCACATTTTTAATCAAAATTGCAAATTTTGCAAATTTTTGTTGGTAAAAAGTGTATTTCTTTCATAAAATTACACATTTCACATCAAATCACGACTTCTTATTGTTAGATGATGATTTTTACAAAATCTCAACTTTTTCAACAAAATTCCCAACTTTTTATTGTAATATTGTGACGATTTTTTGATAAAACTTTTAAACTAGAAAATTGGCAGCTTTTTTTCTATATATATATATATATATATATATATATATATATATATATATATATATATATATATATATGTATATATATATTTTTTTTTTTAACATAAAATTACGACTAAAATCACAGCCAACGATAAGCATATTTCCTTTCTGTTAGATAAATGATGGCACACAGTTGCGGGTCATCTGATATTCATCCTGAGAACATTACGGTCAGATGATCTCATAAACCTCAGGATTTAACGAGGACAACTAACTTTTACTCTCAACAGTGTGACTTTTCCCTCCAGAGATGATTCATGTGACTCCATCTTACCGCCATCAGCTCCTTTTATACAAAGAGATGATTCAAAATCTGGTATTTATGACCTTGTTTACACTCATTATTGTTGACACCATATACCCAACAGTCATGGAAGAACCTCCATCATTTGAACAAGGCAATTTAATGTCTTTTAGTATCACAAAAATCACAAATTTTATCTCAATTGCAAATTAGCTTTTTTTTTTTTACAACAGTTTGTCATAAATGATCATAAATGAACATAAAGGTGTGACTTTTGTTTTTTGTTGTAAAATCATAAATTTCACAATATTGCAACTTTGAGTTGGAAAAAGTTAATTTTTCCCATAAAATATTAAAGATATAAAATTCACAAAATGTTGACTTTCTGGAATCAAATCAGGGAAGCAGGGTGTCTTGGTGTCTTTTTGTTGTAAATCACCAAATTTACAAGATTTATTTTTCTTCTCAAAAATTCCCAAATTTTTGACTTGAAATCACAACCTTTGTAGAACAATGGAATTTTAAACTTTAATAACTTTTTCACCTAAATTTATAGACTTTTTCAAAATTGCATTTTTTAACTAAAATTACAACTTTATGACAAATTTCATAATAACGTGACCTTTTGTTGTAAAAAGCAATTCTTTTTAAATAAAATCTAAAATTTAGTAAAATCCCAACTTTTTGACATCAGATAAGAATGTTGTGAAAATTCCAAATTTTTGTTGTAAAATCACAATTTTAGTAGAATGGCATACTTTCTTTGCAAAAAGTACATTTTTTTTGTTGCAAAATTTTAATAATATTGCAACTTTTGGAAAAAAAAGTTTTTAATTTTGCATAAAATTATGACTTTATGTCACAAAATTACAAATTCTAATCGTAGAATTGCAAATTCTTCTGTATCGTCACATTATTATAAGCCTAGTTTTTCATAAAATCATTTTTTGATTAACCTATAAATCTAGACCAGGGGTGTCAGACTCATTTCCACTGAGGGCCACATCAGCATCATGGTAGCCCTCCAAGGGCCAGATTGACAACATGAATGTCACAAAATGCAATATAAATCAAAATAAATTAAACTACACCTTATTATCAATGTTAAATAACGGTTTCTGTATTTATTATGTATTCAAGTTTCAAATATTTAAGTCATTATTATATTAAACTCAGAGTTTGTGGTTGTAAGAGTATCCATTACCTTGGTTTCAGAAGCGGAAGTGGTTCTTTGTTTTTCTTGCAGGCTAAATTTAGCATACTTAGCTCCGTGTTTGCTGTCAAAATGCCAACGTAGATTAAATTCTTTCACGACTGACACACATTACACAAAAGTCATACTTTTGTGCATCAATTTTTCTTTTCTTGGACATGTTGGGGTTAGTTTATGGAGATTTTTCTTAAGTCCATCAGTTCTGAAAAATCTTCTTGCTCATTCTCGATCACGAACATCCTGGGCATAGCAACCAGTCCGAAGGGGCAAACAATCGCTCACTGTTGCTTGCAAAGCCGATGCATTTTGCATTTTGTGCCTGTTTTTTCTGATTTGGTGCAGTTCACGATAGGGGGAAAGATGGTGAAGAACTGTTGTGTGTTCAACTGCACCAACAATGTTGCTCGCCAGTCGCTTTTGTCATTTTATATAATTCCTAGCGAGGCTACTGAGCCTGAAAGAAGAAGAAAATAGCTGCACGCTATTAACAGAGCAGACGAAGATACTCCAGGGAAATTATGGGTGTCCTAATCAGACTACGCATATGTTTGTTCAGCACACTTTGTAACAGGTAAGGAATCTGATTTTTTTCAAGATATTTTAGTTTTTAATTTCTATGTTTAGATCTAATACTTTGACGTGTTTGGGGAGGCCCCATTATAGATCGTTGAGGTCCGGTAAAAAAAAAAATGCTAGGTCTGTCTGCTGGGGCTGCTGACCCAAGTGACTGTCGAGAGACTCCATAATATATCTACTAGGGACCTGCAACAGTGACTCGAGGTGTCCAGAATGTTTGGAGGGGGCATGTTTTATTTCCTAACTAATATGATTTAGCAGCAGGGAGGGTGATGAATGAAAACATATCTCCGTTAGCATTAGCTCTGGTCCACAGTGTCAATGATTTCTCTACTATGGACCAGAGCTCGCTAGCCAGCTATAAGCCTACCTCGTTGTCTACCAATATATATGGCCTGGGATATTTATTTTGTTAGGTATAAGGTGAGGCTAGTGATGTTAACGTCACTTTATTAATTATATTAATACAATGCTGCGACTGTCTGATGTTAACATAGCCCTGGTGTTGGACCAGAGCTAATTCTCGACCAAGAACATCCGGGCCACTGAACACATCTGGGCATGCGCGGGCCATAGCAACCAGGCCGAAGGGGAAAACAAACATCACGCCGATATCAAGAATAGCTGCCATTATCGTTGTGGGTAATGACGAAATGCATGATGGGAGATGTAGTTTATTGTCAATATACACTTTAAAGCAGTTTAAGCTTATTTTAAGTTTTAAAATATTGGTTTAAAATTTTGGCCAATAATGCACAAGCTCTGGAGGGCCACATAAGATGACGTGACGGGCCACATTTGGCCCGCGGGCCTTGTGTGTCTCTCTGACATACTTTGCTTGCTGAAGTTTTTAAAGACATTGGTTGAGTGCTTTACTCCAAAAGCAACAATAATCATTGGCTTTTATTTGCTTCACACCGTTGTGTAAATAACACCAGAAAAAGTCTCGAGTCACTTTTTTGAAAAACAGCCACTAGATGGGTCTGAATATTTGCTAAAAGACCAACAGTGTATATGCCTAAGTACATTTTATTTTAAAAAATCACAAACTGTTGTGAAAATTCAACTTTTTACATTCATGCTGCAATGTTTGTGATGCTGAAAGTGGTGATTTTTTTGACATGAGACGGTGGTGATGCTTGTTCTCTAAGTCAGCCTTTCTTAACCGAGGCGTCGTCTGGTATATACAGTGGTACCTCTACTTACGAATGTTTCTACAAATGAAATTTTCAGGTTACGAAATGCCTCAACGGGAAAATATTGACTCTCGTTACAAAAGAAATTTCAGGATACGAAAGGCTAAAATCCAGTAGTGCTGCTACTCGCAGCTCCCAGAGTTTACTGAACGTAAACATAGCTGTCGGCTAGAGGTGGGCGGATCGATCCAAATATCGATAATATCGATACCAACGCCGGTATTGATATCGAACAATACTCATGTAAAAAGATACTCAAGCTTTTTTATCTTTTTTCTTTCGTCTTCAGCATTAGTTTCAATCAACTTTCAAAGTACATGTCACTTAAGTCATACGTTACTGGAGCCAACTCAAAAAAACATAACAAAGACGTTGAAATAACCCAGTACATGTCATGTATCCCATTGAAAGGTGTTATTTAAGATAAAATAACATTAGATAATCCTTTATTTATCACACAACAGGGATATTTATAGAGTTAAAGCTACAGGAAAGTGCACACAGTGCAAAAAAAATACACAAGTATTAAAAGATATAATATTAAAGGTGGACTAGAAAAAAACATGAACAGAAATTTAACTCCAATGAATATTTACACAAAATGTTGAAGACATAAAGTTTGAAGAAATTCTATTCTTGGCTTTAACAAAATAATCCAAAAACAAATATCACAAACGTTCATGATAGATTAAGCCTAATATGAAAAAGTATCAGTATCGGTATTGGTATCGATATCGGCGATATTGGCCTTGTATTTACTTGGTATTGGATCGATACCAAAGTTCCCAGTATCGCCCAGCTCTAGTGTCGGCTCTGTATCTCGGTTTGAAAGTGGTGCCTCCGAGCTGCTCTGCCATTGGCTATCGCTTAGCAACTTTCTGGCATCCCATTGGCTAGGAGGCCCCTTGTCTGTATGAGCGTAACCCAGCAACCAGGTAAACAAACAATTTTTACCTCCACCAAGGAGGTTATGTTTTTGTCTGTCTGTCTGTGTACAAGATTTTGATGAAGTTTTCAGGAGTTGTCAGAAATGTGAAAAGGAAGAACTGATTTCATTTTGGGTGTGATCCGGAAGAAATCCTGGATTCTGGATCACTTTTAAATTTTCGATAATTGTTGCGTTTAGTGGAGGTCTGAGCTCTCTGAGTGCTTTTCTAGTTCTAACATGTATTTCTTACAGGTTTTTATGTCATTTCATGTATTATTTATAATTTATAAAAAATAATAATGTTTTAATTTTGGGAGGCTTGGAACAGATTAGAGCATTTACATGGAAAACGCGTCTCTACTTGAGAAATTTTCAGGTTACAAAACTACTTCCAGAACCAATTAATTTCGTACGTAGAGGTACCACTGTATAAATATATGAATGCACACATAAATACATACTTTTTGCCTATGAATGAATGAATAAATAAATAAGATACATAACTGGACATGAAATGAATAATAAAAATATGTCTCACATGCCCATTTCCCAATGTTAACAACGTCAGTACGGGGTCAGCGTAAGGTCAACGTGACTGCCCAGTTAGCTTACGTCGTAATATCATTTAACTGCTGGAATTTTATTTCACAGATAGCAAAGAGAACTTTTTAGCAGCATCATGGATGGTTTTCTAAAAAGAAAAGCCCCACAGGAACGGAACATCACAGAGGAGCCGACTTCTTCATCAAGCCTTCATCCACCAGCTCTGAATCTGCTCCAGAGGTACCAAAGCTAGCTGCTAGCGATGAGGCTAAAAAGAGGCAATACAAGGATGATGGATGGAAGCAAGCACATCACGGATGAAAAGAAGCTTTCCTGCTGAGGCCTACTCTGGTGCAGTTATCCTGTTCATGTTATTTAAACTAAATAAATGGGTCGTATGCATTTACAGTCCGAGCGATGCAGTGTGGCTTTGGATTATATTTTACTCTGGGGTGTCGTGAGATTTTATTCACTTTTGAAAAGTGTTGTGACTGAAACAAGGTTGAGAAAGGCTGGTCTAGAGCCAGATGTGGAAGGGGGAGGAGCCTGCATGTACTCCACCCAGACCAGTGCTGGAGCTCCATGAGAGTCGGTGGCAGAATCTCTGGGTCCAGAACCAGAACTGAGGCTTGAAACTCCTGCTGACAGAAAATGAACACGTTTGTTTCACCTGAGCAGCAATCAGGAGTGAAAGGTTTTTAAGACGTTTCCGCGGGGACTTGACCAACATACGAAGCATTCATGGTCTCAGCGGTCTCATCACGGACATCAGCAGAACATTTTCCACTCGTGAAAGTGCTGGAACGGTTCTAGGAGATGCTTTATGACCTCTCCTGAGTCTCGGGTCCACAACGACTTCACGAACAGATACTGAGGCTGCATTTAGACCTAAAGGTTTTATTTTTTTAGCTCTGCCGCGACAAGAAGAGTGGAGCTTTGACTTTTGCCCTCATAAATCACAGAGATCACTTTATGGATGCTGGGCTAAATGGTTTTACTCCACATTCAGTCTGAGACTATAATATACTTAAACTGTAATGAGCTAAAAGTTGTACAAACTCAAAGATAATAAAAATCATCTGATCCCACTGGGTCTTAGTATTTGGCAAACACCAATATTTATTGAAAAAAATAACAATAGTTATCATGTGTGCATCCTAAGTACCACCTTCAGGAGGATTTAAAAGGTAGTTGATGCTAATGTATGCTAGGGATGGAACAGTTAGCGGTATTACGGTAAAGCACGGTAAAATTTTACGCGATACGATTACCGTTTATGTTTGACTTCATCTCATTATGGCGGTCGATTACCAAGATATGTAATATCAGCCTCATTCAAGTCTGCGAGCCACTCGCGACTGTGTCTCACGTGAATATGTGGCTTGTAACATCGGCATCATAACGTTAGCATGGTAGAAAGTGGTAATAGCACGCAGGACATTTACCAACCCACTAAAAGCATGAAATCCAAGGTCTGGGCATTTTCTTTTTTTTAAGAATGCAGAGGGACAACTGGTGGAGGACAGTTATCTTGTCTGCAGAGCACTTGTTTACATTTTATTGTAATTTGTAGAAGCAACTTGAAGGAGCTAAGAATAATGCTTCAAGCTACTGAGATGTTTGACCAAGAGTAACCTGCTCGACGCGCTTCGCTAACTCACATTTCGTAAACGTTACTGTTGCGTGTTGATCGAAAAATGACCGGAACGATGTTCTTCTGATGCAGTTAAAATATTAATTTATTCCATTAACTGATCCGACAACCATAACGCCGGCAGTTAGCGCCACAGCGGTCAAAAACCACCTAACCAATAACAGGCAGCTACCTTTATACCTGACCCTCAGGTAACAACACAGCGACACCCACAGACACACAGAGTGAACTACAATTCAGAACAACATATTTTGCTCCTTTACAACTGTTTCTTTATTTGCACATTTATACGTATTTAAGGTTCAGCTTAAAGTCAAAAGTTTATTTCATTTGAACTTCACTATATTTTTTGTTCCTGATAATTGTTTGCATATTTTGACCTACTATGGTTGTTAAAGTGTTTATTTAAATTTGCACCAGACAAATAAGCTTTGTTCCTGTTATTTATTTTGTTCATTTAAAATAAAACCTCTTTCTGTGCCAGTTGTTTACCCTTTTAATGTGAAAGTTTCATTTTAATAAGATTTTGGCTTCTGATGTTTTAGTATGACAAGAAAATCACAAGATTTTGTGAAATTATTTAAATGCACGTGTTTACCGCGATAATATCGTAAACCGTGATAATTTGGTCTCTATAATCGAGATATCAAATTTTTCATATCGTACCGTACCGTCTTCTTCCGCTTATCCGAGGTCGGGTCGCGGGGGCATCAGCCGGAGTAAGGAAGCCCAGACCCCCCTCTCCCCGGCCACTTCTTCCAGCTCCTCTGGGGGGATCCCAAGGCGTTCCCAGGCCAGCCGAGAGACATAGTCCCTCCAGCGTGTCCTGGGTCTTCCCCGGGGTCTCCTCCCAGTGGGCCGTGCCCGGAACACCTCACCAGGGAGGCGTCCAGGAGGCATCCTAACCAGATGCCCGAGCCACCTCATCTGGCTCCTCTCGATGCGGAGGAGCAGCGGTTCTACTCTGAGCCCCTCCCGGATGACCGAGCTTCTCACCCTATCTCTAAGGGAGAGCCCGGCCACCCTGCGAAGGAAGCTCATTTCAGCCGCTTGTATCCGCGATCTTGTTCTTTCGGTCACTACCCAAAGCTCATGACCATAGGTGAGGGTGGGAACGTAGATCGACCAGTAAATCGAGAGCTTCGCCTTCCGACTCAGCTCTCTCTTCACCACAACAGACCGGCGCAGCACCCGCATCACTGCAGATGCCGCACCGATCCGTCTGTCGATCTCCCGCTCCATCCTTCCCTCACTCGTGAACAAGATCCCGAGATACTTAAACTTCTCCACTTGGGGAAGGACCTCATCCCCAACCCGGAGAGGGCACTCCACCCTTTTCCGGCTGAGGACCATGGTCTCGGATTTGGAGGTGCTGATTCTCATCCCAGCCGCTTCACAACCGGCTGCGAATCGCTCCAGCGAGAGCTGTAGATCACGGCTCAATGAAGCCAACAGAACCACATCATCTGCAAATAGCAGAGACCCAATCCTGAGGCCACCAAACCGGATCCCCTCGACACCTCGACTGCGCCTAGAAATTCTGTCCATAAAAGTAATGAACAGAATCGGTGACAAAGGGCAGCCTTGGCGGAGTCCAACCCTCACTGGAAACGAATCCGACTTACTGCCGGCAATGCGGACCAAACTCTGGCACCGGTCGTACAGGGACTGGACAGCCCGTATAAGGGAGTCCGGCAGCCCATACTCCCGAAGCATCCCCCCAATCCCCGGGGAACACGGTCGAACGCCTTCTCCAAGTCCACAAAACACATGTAGACTGGTTGGGCGAACTCCCATGCCCCCTCCAAGACCCTGAAGAGGGTGTAGAGCTGGTCCACCGTTCCACGGCCGGGACGAAAACCACACTGCTCCTCCTCAATCCGAGATTCAACTATCCGATGGACCCTCCTCTCCAGGACCCCTGAATAGACCTTCCCAGGGAGGCTGAGGAGTGTGATCCCCCTGTAGTTGGAACACACCCTCCGGTCCCCCTTTTTAAAGAGGGGGACCACCACCCCAGTCTGCCAATCCAGCGGTACTGTCCCCGACGTCCACGCGATGCTGCAGAGGCGTGTCAACCAAGACAGCCCCTCAGCATCCAGAGCCTTGAGGAACTCCGGGCGGATCTCATCCACACCCGGGGCCCTGCCACCGAGGAGCTTTTTAACCACCTCGGCAACCTCAGCCTCAGAGATAGGAGAGTCCACCCCTGAGTCCCCAGACTCTGCTTCCTCATTGGAAGACGTGTCGGCGGGATTGAGGAGGTCTTCGAAGTATTCCCTCCACCGATCCACAACGTCCCGAGTCGAGGTCAACAGCTCCCCATCCCCACTGTATACAGTGTTGATGGAGCACTGCTTCCCCCTCCTGAGACGCCGGATGGTGGACCAGAATCTCTTCGAAGCCGTTCGGAAGTCGTTCTCCATGGCCTCTCCAAACTCCTCCCATGTCCGAGTTTTTGCCTCAGCAACCGCCAAAGCCGCGTCCCGCTTAGCCTGCCGATACCTGTCAGCTGCCTCCAGAGTCCCACATGCCAAAAAGGCCTTATAGGACTCCTTCTTCAGCTTGACGGCATCCCTCACTGCTGGTGTCCACCAAAGAGTTCTGGGATTGCCGCCACGACAGGCACCAACGACCTTACGGCCACAGCTCCGGTCGGCCGCCTCAACAATAGAGGCCCGGAACATAGCCCACTCGGACTCAATGTCCCCTGCCTCCCTCGGAACATGATCGAAGTTCCGCCAGAGGTGTGAGTTAAAGCTCCTTCTGACAGGAGACTCTGCCAGACGTTCCCAGCAGACCCTCACAACACGTTTGGGCCTGCCAGGTCTGACCGGCATCCTCCCCCACCATCTGAGCCAACCCACCACCAGGTGGTGATCAGTTGACAGCTCCGCCCCTCTCTTCGCCCGAGTGTCCAAGACATGCGGCCGCAAGTCCGACGATACGATTATGAAGTCTATCATCGAACTGCGGCCTAGAGTGTCCTGGTGCCAAGTGCACATGTGGACACTCTTATGCTTGAACATGGTGTTCGTTATGGACAGTCCATGACGAGCACAGAAGTCCAACAACGAAACACCACTCTGGTTCAGATCGGGGGGGCCCTGCCTCCCAACCACACCCCTCCAGGTCTCACTGTCGTTACCCACGTGAGCATTGAAGTCTCCCAGCAGAACGAGGGAGTCCCCAGATGGAACATTCTCCAATACTCCATCCAAGGACTCCAAAAAGGGTGGGTACTCTGAACTGCTATTTGGTGCGTAAGCACAAACAGTCAGGACCCGTCCCCCCACCCGGAGGCGGAGAGAGGCTACCCTCTCGTCCACCGGGTAAACCCCAATGTACAGGCGCCAAGTCGGGGGGCAATAAGTATGCCCACACCAGCTCGGCGCCTCTCACCCGGAGCAACTCCAGAGTGGAAAAGCGTCCAACCCCTCTCGAGGATACTGGTTCCAGAGCCCAAGCCGTGTGTTGAGGTGAGTCCAACCATATCTAGCTGGAACCGCTCGACCTCACACACCAGCTCAGGCTCCTTCCCCGCCAGAGGGGTGACATTCCACGTCCCTAGAGCTAGCTTCTGCAGCCGAGGATCGGACCGCTAGGGTCCCCGCATCCGGCCACCGCCCAGTTCACTGCGCACCCGACCTCTATGGCCCCTCCTGCAGGTGGTGAGTCCACTGTAGTGGGGGCCCATGTTTCCCTTTCGGGCTGAGCCCGACCGGGCCCCATGGGCAAAGGCCCGGCCACCAGGCGCTCGTCTCCGAGCCCCGCCTCCAGGCCTGGCTCCAGAGGGGGGCCCCGGTGACCCGCGTCCGGGCAAGGGAAACCTTGGGCCTCGGTTCTTCTCCATCATAAAGGTCTTTATGAGTCACACTTTGTCTGGTCCCTCACCTAGAGACCTGTTTGCCATGGGTGACCCTTCCAGGGGCATAAAGCCCCCGACAACATAGCTCCTAGGATCACTGGGACACGCAAACCCCTCCACCACGATAAGGTGGTGACTCATGGAGGAGTTTTCATATCGTTACATCCCTAATGTATACTAATATTTAATATTTGTATATATGAATACACTGTCCATCTGAAAAAAGTCTCCAGCTGGATTTAAGTCAGCTACCAGGTCAGAACCTCCAGTGGATCATTACTGTTCCAGCTTCATCTAGTTATTTAACTTTAACTGATCCAGAAACTTCTCATTTCTTCAACAACCATGTTAGAAGACTCATCCTGTGGTCGTGGAAAAGATATTGATCTGTTTCAGAAGGGTCAAATTACTGGCATCAAGCAAAGAAAACATCTAAGGAGATGACTGAAACAACTAAAACTGGGTTCAGAAGTGTCCAACATTATTAAAACTGGAAGGACTGTGGAGAACCATCATCTTCAGGAAGAAATCTGCTCAAAAAAAAAAATCTAAACAGCTGTGGAGCCTTTAGAAAACCACTAATCAGTGAGGATGATCAGAAATAAAGTCTTCAGTCTGCTGGGGAACATCAAGACTGGACTCTGGAGCAGTGGAAGAAGGTCCTGTGGTCTGATGAGTCCAGGTCTACCCTGGTCCAGACTGATGGGACCATCAGGAGAAGAAGAGAGGAGGATGCAGCGATGCTCCCATCATGCCTAGTTCCTACCTACCAGCCTGTGGGGGCGGAGCTGTGGTCTGGGGTTGCTGCGGTTGGTCAGGTCTAGGTTCAGCAACGTTCTGAGGTCAGCTGACCACCTGAAGATGCTGAATGACCAGGTTACTCTTCTCTGATGGCACGGCCATGTTTCACGATGACAATGTCAGGATTCATCAGCTGAAACTGAAAGACTGGTTCAGGGAGCAGGAGACATCATCTTCAACCATGGACCATGGACCACCAGAGTCCAGACCTGAACCCCTCTGAGAACCTTTAGGGTTAGGGTTAGGTGACCAGTGACCGGTGGTAATGCTAGTTGTTGCTAACTCATGGTAATGTTGATGCTAAATTCATGATGCCAGTTGTTGCTATTAACGACCATGTGAGAGACTGATAAAGTCAAACAGGAAACTTGAAATAATTTCTCCTAAAGGTGAAATTGACATATTAAGGGATGGACTTAGAATTGATCTGGTTGGAATTAAACACATCTTCTTGATAAAAACTTGTCACCACGTGTTCTTGATGGTCTTTGAAGAGGTGATCCAGTGGAGCTTCTCTACAGGCAGGACTTTCATCCCTCCTCCATTTATGTCCTCATTTAGAGACCAGGACGTCCGCTGTCTTCTCTCCAAACTTGCAGCACATGTGAGTCTTTACGTTGAGTCATTTCAGAGAGTGTTTTATTACCCAGGTGAGTCTCAGCAGATCAAGAACTCCCCGTTAAACATGTTCCTCTAAACACTTTATTGATGAGTGGAGACACTGCAGCGCCCCCTCTACTTGATACAGTGATCCCTTAGTTATCGTGGTTAATGGGGACCCCCCCCCCCCCCCCCCCCACCCCCCCCCACCCCCGCAATAATCAAAATCCGCAAAATGGAGCTGGAGCCCCCCCGAGCCTAAATAATGTGTTTAAAATATGTTTAAACACCGCAAAAAAGTAGCGAGACACTGCAGTGACACAAGACAAAGGCTCAACTGTGGTCTTTCTGTTTCCCTCACAGCCTCTGGTCTCTGAACTGTCAATCAATCAATAACTTTTTTTTTTTTCATAATGAAGACATAAGCTATAGTCAGGAGGGAGGACTTTTCACCCGCTATCTTCTCCTCCCGGTATTTAAAAGAACAACAGCAGAGGGAACAAAGGAGTGTTTGTATCTGTTTGTCTTTGCAAAAGGGAGTCTAATCAGTGAACCTGATGGTAGAAACTTAAATTGGTACAAAGTCTCTCTCTTACTAAAACAGTTTTACACCAACGTTCATTTATGTAAACACATACTCCACCTCCGCATGATTTCCCAGTTGTTGCAGACCCTCTGTCGGTGCGGAGCGGAGCAGAGCGGACCTCCGAACCCGTCTAGATCACCGTCAACGTCCCTTTCCCCGAGCCAGGTCTTAGAGACCAGGATGCAGGCTTCTTTGAATACATGCTGATGGCGAACAAGAGCCTGTAGTTCCTCAGTTTTATTACGGAGAGCGCAGACGTTGGACAGGATAACTGAAGGGGGGGGGATGATGCGCAACAGGTCTCATGCGCTCCTGTAAGCTGCTTCTCCTGCCTCGCCTCCTCGGTTTCCGTCGTGGAGGTACGAAGTTGTCGCCTTCCCCGTGCTCAAAAAGTTCCTTCAGCTCAGGAAAGACTAGGTTCGCTGGTGGGCCGCTGATCACGGGATTTGAGAATTTTAACAGATAGTCTCTGGAATATTGAATGGAGCTGTCAGCAACCCCAGGTGACATGAGGACGCAGCACCGCCAATAAAAAGATCAGAGTCAGATCCACGTCACTGAATCATGACAGTCTTAATCACACAAAAATGAGGTTGATCAGTTCAAAGTGCACAGCGAGTTTAAAAGTTTAAGCATAAAATAACAAACTTAAAACTGACAAACAAGACAGACATGCTTCCCACTGCTGCCGGTCGCTGCGTCGTGCATGCGCCCAGTAAATGCGTAGTAAATGTAGTAAATGCGTCTCGGTCAAACAGCGCCCAGATTCTAGAGTTCTGTCTGTGTTTCTTTGTTGCTTACAGGAGGCTGTGAGTCATTGTTTGATGTTTTGCTGGCAGCTGTGGCCTCTCGTCTGCTGTGGGGTGGATTTTCGCAGAATTTCAGCAATTATTTCTTGATTTTTTTAATTATAATATATTTCTGAAAAGAATCCGCGAAGCACTAAAACTGCATTAGTCAAACCGCGAAGTGGCAAGGGATCACTGTATATTCAAGTGAAGAAGAAGAAGCTGCGCAGTCAGAATGCTAATGGACGAGGACAAGCAGATATTTAAAAAAGAGTTAAAACCAGGGCCGATGTTTGTGCAATTTTCCCCGACAACTGTTAGCAATGTATGCTAATAGTTACACTAAATTCATAAGGCTAGTTGTACCTAACTATCTTATATTTGCCCAAGGGTTTTAATGATAATTCTCACTAAAGTATCCTAATGTAAGGCCAGTTGTTGCTAGCAGATGCTAAAATGTACACTAATGTTATGCTAATTGTTGCTATTTATTTATTTCAGTACGGCAAAAAAAATGTATGTTCCCCAGAATCACGCTATTATTCTAATGTACACTCTAATATTATAATGCTGGGTACTTTTAGGAGTTAGGTGACCTGGGTCCAAACTGGCATACCTCATGGTCCAGATCTGGACTTGGGTCTTAGAGGACAACATAGAGGCTAATCTGGTGGCTAACCTAGAGGCTAATCTGGGATAATCTGTAGGGTAACCAAAAGGCTAACCTGGAGACTAACCTCAAAGAGAATCTGCAGATGAATTTATAGGTTAACCTAGACACTAACTTGGATGATAATCTAGTAGCTAACCTGGAGGATAAACTAGTACCTAACCTAGAGGCTAATCTGGAAAGTAACCTAGAGGATAATATGGAGGGTAATCAAGAGGCTAAACTGGAGACTAACCTCGAAGTGAATCTGCAGACTAACCTATAGTTTAACCTTGACGCTAGAAAGGACTGTTCAGCAAGTTCTCTCAGGTGTTTGGACATGCTAGGAAGCTGCAGAACCATTCTTGACCTATAGACAATCCATTATTATAAGATTTAGCCTTGTGGGAAGATCAGCCTTAGTTACCATAGTAAATCACTGATGTCTTGCACACCCTGGTTTACCTGCACACTGCGTCTCTTTCCAGTTGGCAGTATGAGGACATGGTTCTTGTCTGCATGGGGACATGGTTCCTGTCTGCATGGGGACATGGTTCTTGTCTGCATACTCAAAGGCCAGTGTGGGACACTTATCTGGAGAGAGACCATAGCACTGTTCAGCGAGTTCTTTCAAGTGTTTGGAAAGTTCTTCCTCCATCTCATCAGTGAAAATTCTCTTTGCCTGGGCCACCGAACCCCAGGCCACAGTGAGAACGTCCCCCCACTGCTTTTTTCTTATAAATCTTAGGAGGCTCGATTTGTCAATATTTCGCTCCTTTGACACACATCTTAAGGGCCTCTTTTTCTCCATGACCTCAGTGGCTGCACTTTCCATCTGTACCATATCACTGCACAGTTCAGGATAATCTTTAGCTAACAGCTCCACATCATTTTAAAAGGCGATAGTTCAACAATATACAGGATATGAGTTTGTCCGCTTGAATCAATTACTTCTAGCACCAGAGTTGATTATGGTGAACACCGAAAAATGTACTTTTACATCCCAGAAATGTATTTTTGTACAAAACACATGCTTACCACAGCACAGCGGAGTCACGCTCTTCATGGCCACAGTGAAATGGGAGGGGCTTGAAAATCAGTCACTCAAATGACCACAGGGGTGTTCCGTTGCTTAGATACAGGGGGTGTCTCACATTACCCCATTCTCTCCTATAAGCTAGTAGCTAACCTGGAGGGTCATGTTGGCCTTCAGCTGCCTACAGGAACAGTTTAAATGTAGATTATTCTGTTCTAGTTCTATATTTCTCCTTCATTATGATTTTGAACCATTTTTCTAAACTGCTGCACATCAAATAAGCTTGACGGTCCTGATTGTCTCATCAGGTGAACCACAGTGAGCAGAAAGCAGGTGACAGAGAAAGACCTTTTTATGGTTTCTTTTATGATCTCCCGCAGGTTCCCGCCCTGGTTTGTGCAACTCAGATAGCCCATTGTTGGCCCTCAGAGGAGGGAGCGGCCCTGCCCTGTGTTGGGTGGAGGAGTTGGGGCCCCGTGGCCCCCAGTGACCTCCAGTGTGGGAAAGCGTGACGGAGGCTGAAGGGAGATTGTTGCGTGCCGGTGTTGCTTCCATCAGCCAGATCAGGTTCAAACATCCAGCAAACGCTGCTTTTGTACGAGCTCGTATAGAAACACGATGCCGTTTACATCACAATACAAACAATCAAATCACGTCAACAACAATTAATTAGTGAACAAACGCAGCAAATTTCTGAACAAATGCAGCAAATTACTGAACACATGTATCTGTCAGGACATCAGCTGTTCAGACTGGCCACGTTTTTTACGTTTAAAATGTTTTCAACAGTGTTGTTAGACATTACTGAGGGCAGGTGCTCAAGCCAAGAGAAAAGATCAAGTTAAATAACGCTTAGTTATGATATAACATCACATATTAGAACATCAAATCTGTGGTCCATCAAATCACCTTAGCAAAATCAACTTTTTAACCTAATAATACAAGTTCTTGTCTTAAAATATCAACATTGTTTTAAAAATCACTACTAACATCTCAAATTTAGTTTTTAACATTTTCACCATTAAAAAGTTTTTTTCCCCTTAAAAACTCCAGTTTAAGAGAATAATTTTTATTTATTTTATTATTTTATTTATTTATTATTATTTTATTTTTTTTATTGTAAAAATTGCAAATGATTGTTGCCAAAGTGCCTTAACATTGTGATATTTCATCATAAAATATCTACTTTTGCAAAAGCACAACTTTTTGACAGTAACCTACAACTCTGTCCTGAAATGCCTCATTTTGTTGTAAAATCGTTTACAACTTTTCATTGTAAAATTGTGACAGTTGTAGAAAAGTAAGTTTTTCATGTAAAAATCATGAATTTTTTGTGTAAGTCACAAAATAGGCACTTTTTATCCTGATATAATAACTTTTTGTTGTCAAAATCAATATTTGTTTTTGGAAAAACAATTATGACTTACAAAATCACAACTTTTTAACAAATTTCACAATAACTCAACTTTTACCCTTTGAAAGTTGATTATTTTGATAAAATCTTAAATTTTACAAAATCACAACTGTTTAGTAGTTTGTCTGGTCCTGCGATTTATATTTCAAAGCGGCTCATATATCAAATTTTCCCTTCATGTCTCCATGACAACAACAGGACATCATCTACCTTCACGACAACTGAATACTGATACTGAAATAATGACAAGAATAAACCATAAAGACTGAGAGACACAGATATGAGACCAAAAAGAAAAATCTCTACTGCAGAATTTAAACTGAAGATGATAAAATATGCAAAGATGGAGGAACGATTCCACAGATGGAGGAGGAAGGAGTCCACAGATGGAGAAATGAGTCCACAGATGGAAGAACGAGTCCACAGATGTAGGAACGAGTCCACAGATGGAGGAATGAGTCCACAAATGGAGGAATGAGTCCACAGATGGAGGAACGATTCCACAGATGGAGGAACGAGTCCACAGATAGAGGAACGATTCCACAGATGGAGGAACGAGTCCACAGATAGAGGAACGAGTCCACAGATGGAGGAGGAACAAGTCCACAGATGGAGGAACGAGTCCACAGATGGAGGAATGAGTCCACAGATGTAGCAACGAGTCCACAGATGTAGCAACGAGTCCACAGATGGAGGAACGAGTCCACAGATGGAGGTATGAGTCCACAGATGGAGGTATGAGTCCACAGATGGAGGAACGAGTCCACAGATGGAGGAATGAGTCCACAGATGGAGGAACGAGTCCACAGATGGAAGAACGAGTCCACAGATGTAGGAACGAGTCCACAGATGGAAGAACGAGTCCACAGATAGAGGAACGAGTTCACAGATGGAGGAACAAGTCCACAGATGGAGGAACGAGTCTACAGATGGAGGACCGAGTCCACAGACGGAGGAACGAGTCCACAGACGGAGGAACGAGTCCACAGATGGAGGAACAAGTCCACAGATGGAGGAACAAGTCCACAGACGGATGAACGAGTCCACAGATGTAGAAACGAGTCCACAGATGGAGGAACGAGTCCACAGATGGAGGAACGAGTCTACAGATGGAGGACCGAGTCCACAGACGGAGGAACGAGTCTACAGATGGAGGAACGAGTCCACAGACGGAGGAACGAGTCCTGTTGACACTCCTCTGTAAATCAGAATATTCTAGAGGTTCATCCTTTAGAAAGTTCTGATTACAAATCTGAGTTTTATGATATTTTTCAGAATTCTCACATTTCTTTTATGTAATTGTATAATTAAAGTGTCAGACTCTGTCCTGACTGGCAGCCTTCAGCCAGAAGTAATGATACCCACAATGCACTTCACTGCTACCATCTCCACTGTAAACGTGTAAGACAGAAGTGTTGCTGAGTCAGATTTCTGATTTGTTACTTCTTCAGAACTTCTGACTTTATTTAATCAACTTTACTAAAATTTTCACAAATTTAAAGATGTATCAAGTCACAAATGTTTTGCTTTTTTTCCACCAAATTTGAGATTTTTTTGTCACAAATTTTGGATTTTTTCCCAACAAATCTGTGAATTTATAAAATCAGAATTGTCAAATTTTCTTTCACAAATTTGCAAGTAAATAAAATCTGAATTTTGAATTTTATTTTCTCCATAATTTTGTGCTTTTTACAGCCTATTCATTTCTGAAGTTTCTTTCACAAATTTCTACCTTCATCAGATGAGAATTTCTCAAAAATTAGCTTCATATTAAAATTTAATTTTTTTGTTAAACACAAATTTCTGATATTTCACAGTTTTTTTTTTAATTTCAACTTCATGAAATTAAAGTTTTGAAGATTTCCAATTTCTGAATTTAAGTTTTTTTTTTTCTTTTAGAAATGTGTGGCTTTCCAAAGTTAAAAAGATATATAATTTGATGAAATAATTTTTTTCCCCAAAAAACATTTTAAGCTTCATAACATCATACTTAACATAAAAAATGTCAGTTTAAGAAGTCAGAATTAAAGAATTTCCTTCACAAAGTTAGTTTTATCAAGGTAGAACTTCTCCAGATTTGCAAAATAAATTTTCTATGACTTTTGTAACTTTGTCCAGTTTTTAATTTTTATTTCTTTTTGCAAATCTTTGAATTTACAGTTGTTGAAGGACTGCTACAGCTCATGACTCTGGGAGAGTCCAGCTAGGCTGAGATGTCAACATTAGACTCTACAACATTAATGCCCAATGAAAAAGGTGATTTTTTCTGTTTCAAACCTGAAAATAAATTAGAAATATAGAGTTAGCCGGGTGTTTAGGTGGACCTGATCTGCTGTAGGAACCCAGAGCAGATGTTTTCAGTAGATATTTATGTACAAATCTACTCAGATTTACAAAGATTTCATGAAATAGGAGTGTTTATGGTCTTTATTTATGACTCAAGTGTCAAGTTCACCGGGAGTTGGAAGCAGCTAAAAATGACAACAGCAGTGTAGCTGTCACTCAACAGGCCACACCCTCTAATTACACATGGTTTGGCCTGTTGAGGTACAGCTGTGACGGAGGTTAAATCTAGTTTTAGTACCAGACTGTAAATATGCAGTAAAGTTGGACATTTTAACTTGGAGACCAACACCTTTCTTGATTGATCCTCACAGATTAAAACGAGGACCACCACCAGCTCGAATGGAGGTCGTTCTCAGGATCCTGCCCGAAAGGGTTAAAGATATCAGCATCAAAGATAGACGACAGCTCTGTTTTGATTTAAGACCATCTGGAACAATGGGATGGTATTGATATCGATCTGCCACCCAGGTTTGTGTGGTTATTAAAGCCACAGAGTGTTTCTTTGTTAAAACTTGCCTCAGGAATGCGGTCTTGTTTTCCAGTCACTGTGAGGTCTTATTTGTGCGTACTGTGGAGGAATGCCAAGAATGTTTCCTTCATGTCTGACAGTAAAACTCAGGAAACTTTACTTGCTGAAATTATTCTGTGTCAGAATAATTAACTGCTAATGAACAAAGTTGAAATCCGTGGTTGATATTTGTTAGAATTACATTCACTTTAACTTGTAAATGCTCCACAGGCTTCTCTCAATATCTTTCAGGATTTTTGAAACTGTTAAGTCTTTTTAGTTGTTGCTTGTTTGTCCTCAAACCACTTTAGGAATAATTTGGAGGATTATTTGGGGTCTTTAGAAGAATCATCTTTGACTTGCGAGATGATGTGTTGAGATGTTGCTTCAGTATCCACAGAATCTTCTTCCCTCATGATTCTGAAAACCTCAGCAGCAAATGAGCCTCATGCATATTTACCTGTATGTGGGTGCTGTTGATGACAGACACCTGCACAGGTAGACTCCAGGTTGTGCTTAAGCTCCTCCCCCTTTGTCCTCTGACTGGACAAGTGACGTTCCAGCAGAACGACCGTTGAGCAGCTGTTTTACCATCAAAAGTAGCAGTCTGTTGACAAAAAGAGTCATGATTTCAAAAACAAAAGTAAATGCTTTTTATATTTAAAAAAAATCTATAAAACCTGTTTTTTATGACAAAGAAAATCATCTTTTGTCCAAAATTTTGACAGATTTTATAAAAAAAAAAAACCTGCCTTTTAAAACAAAATGTTGTGATGTTGAGAAAATAATTATTTTTACATATGTCATTATTTTATGACAAAAGATTATATGTAAAATTCTCTCACCAGAGTATAAGTCACATCTGTCAAAAAATATGTTGTGAAGAGGAAAAAAAAATATCCAAGTCTCATTAGTCAATAAGAGCAGCTGATAATTGGACCATTGATGAGCCCCTTCAAGCAGCTGCTGTTCAGGGACCCATCTGTGGACTCGTTCCTCCGTCTGTGGACTTGTTCTTCCATCTGTGGACTCATTCCTCCATCTGTGGACTCTTTGCTCCGTCTGTGGATTCGTTCCTCCATCTGTAGACTCGTTCCTCCATCTGTGGACTCGTTCCTCCATCTATGAACTTGTTCCTCCATCTGTGGACTCGTTCCTCCATCTGTAGACTCGTTTCTCCATCTGTGGACTCGTTCCTCCATCTGTGGACTCGTTCCTCCATCTGTGAACTTGTTCCTCCATCTGTGGACTCGTTCCTCCATCTGTAGACTCGTTCCTCCATCTGTGGGCTCGTTCCTCCATCTGTGGACTCGTTCCTCCATCTGTGAACTTGTTCCTCCATCTGTGGACTCTTTGCTCCATCTGTGGATTCGTTCCTCCATCTGTGGACTCGTTCCTCCATCTGTAGACTTGTTCCTCCATCTGTGGACTCGCTCCTCCATCTGTAAACTCGTTTCTCCATCTGTGGACTCGTTCCTCCATCTGTGTACTGGTTCCTCCATCTGTGAACTTGTTCCTCCATCTGTGAACTTGTTCCTCCATCTGTGGACTCGTTCCTCCATCTGTGGACTTGTTCCTCCTCATCTGTGAACTTGTTCCTCCATCTGTGGACTCATACCTCCATCTGTGGACTCGTTTCTCCATCTGTGGACTTGTTCCTCCACCTGTGGACTTGTTGCTCCATCTGTGGACTCATTCCTCTATCCGTGGACTTGTACCTCCATCTGTGGACTCGTTCCATCTGTGGACTCGTTCTCTGTGGACTCTCTGTGGACTCCTGTGGTCCTCCATCTGTGGACTCCTCCATGTTCCTCCTCATCTGGACTCGTCCCTCCATCTGTGGACTCTGTTCCACTGTGGACTTGTGGACTCGTTCTCTTCACTTGTGGACTCGTGTCCACTCTGTTCCTCCATCTGTGGACTCGTTCCTCCATCTGTGGACTCGTTCCTACATCTCTGGACTCGTTCCTCCGTCTGTGGATTTGTTCTTTCTTCATCTGTGGACTCATTCCTCCATCTGTGGATTCGTTCGTCCTTCATCTGTTGACTCATACCTCCATCTGTGGACTCGTTCCTCCATCTGTGGACTCTTTCCTCCATCTGTGGACTTGTTCCTCCACCTGTGGACTCGTTCCTCCATCTGTGGACTCGTTGCTCCATCTGTTGACTCGTTCCTCCATCTGTGGACTTGTTCCACCACCTGTGGACTTGTTCCTCCATCTGTGGACTCGTTTCTCCATCTGTGGACTCGTTCCTCCACCTGTGGACTTGTTCTTCCATCTGTGGACTCGTTCCTCCATCTGTGGACTCGTTCCTCCATCTGTGGACTCGTTCCTCCATCTGTGAACTTGTTCCTCCATCTGTGGACTCGTTTCTCCATCTCTGGACTCTTTCCTCCATCTGTGGACTTGTTCCTCCACCTGTGGACCCGTTCCTCCATCTGTGGACTCGTTGCTCCATCCGTTGACTCGTTCCTCCATCTGTGGACTCGTTCCACCACCTGTGGACTTGTTCCTCCATCTGTGGACTCGTTTCTCCATCTGTGGACTCGTTCCTCCACCTGTGGACTTGTTCTTCCATCTGTGGACTCGTTCCTCCATCTGTGGACTCGTTCCTCCATCTGTGGACTCGTTCCTCCATCTGTGAACTTGTTCCTCCATCTGTGGACTCGTTTCTCCATCTCTGGACTCTTTCCTCCATCTGTGGACTTGTTCCTCCACCTGTGGACCCGTTCCTCCATCTGTGGACTCGTTGCTCCATCTGTTGACTCGTTCCTCCATCTGTGGACTCGTTCCACCACCTGTGGACTTGTTCCTCCATCTGTGGACTCGTTTCTCCATCTGTGGACTTGTTCCTCCACCTGTGGACTTGTTCTTCCATCTGTGGACTCGTTCCTCCATCTGTGGACTCGTTCCTCCATCTGTGGACTCGTTCCTCCTTCATCTGTGGACTCGTTTCTCCATCTGTGGACTCGTTTCTCCATCTGTGGACTCGTTTCTACATCTGTGGACTCGTTCCTCCGTCTGTGGATTCGTTCGTCCTTCATCTGTGGACTCGTTCTTCCATCTGTGGACTCGTTCCTCCATCTGTGGATTCGTTCGTCCTTCATCTGTGGACTCGTTCCTCCATCTGTGGACTCGTTCCTCCATCTGTGGACTCTTTCCTCCATCTGTGGACTTGTTCCTCCACCTGTGGACTCGTTCCTCCATCTGTGGACTCGTTCCTCCATCTGTGGACTCTTTCCTCCATCTGTGGACTTGTTCCTCCACCTGTGGACTCGTTCCTACATCTGTGGACTCATTTCTCTATCTGTGGACTCGTTGCTCCATCTGTTGACTCGTTCCTCCATCTGTGGACTCGTTCCTCCACCTGTGGACTTGTTCCTCCATCTGTGGACTTGTTTCTCCATCTGTGGACTTGTTCCTCCACCTGTGGACTTGTTCCTCCATCTGTGGACTTGTTCCTCCACCTGTGGACTCGTTCCTACATCTGCCCCAGCAAGTCTAAAGCACATCCTGGTGGGGTGCAAGGTTAGCCTTACGCAAGGTAGATACACCTGGTGCCATAATCAAGTGCTGAAGAGCCTGGCGGCCAAATTTGAGAGCAAGAGGGTAACTGCCAATGCCCTGCCTCCAAACCCACAGACCGCTGTCCCACGGAAAACGGCCTTTATTCGGGAAGGGACAAAAAGGGGGACTAAGACAACCCCTGTGGTGGGCCAACCTTGGCAGAGGGTGTATTGTGACGAAATGGCCGAAACACCAGTGATGCCAGGGCACACAACTGATGATGTGTTGCTCCATCTGTGGACTTGTTCCTCCATCTGTGGACTCGTTCCTCCATCTGTGGACTCGTTCCTTTATCTATGGACTCGTTCCTCCGTCTGTGGGTTCGTTCCTCCTTCATCTGTGGACTCGTTCCTCCATCTGTGGACTCGTACCTCCATCTTTGGACTCATTGCTCCATCTGTTGACTCATACCTCCATCTGTGGACTCGTTCCTCCATCTGTGGACTCGTTCCTCCATCTGTGGACTCGTTCCTCCATCTGTGGACTCGTTCCTCCATCTGTGGACTCATCTCTCTATGTGTGGACTTGTCCCTCTATCTGTGGACTGTTTACAGAGGAGTATCAACAGCCCCAGATCATGAATCCTCCACCACCGTGTTTGACAGTGGATCTGAGATGTTTCTGCTGAAATGCTACTTTTGGTTTTCTCCAAACATGGTTCTGGACATGAAAGCCAAAGTCTCCAGAGGACTTTGTTCCAGAAGCAGAAACACCTCCTACCCAAGCACGGTGGTGGGTGGCTGATGATTTGGGCTTCTTCTAAGTTTTATGGATTTCAACGTTTAATATGCTCAATGAGGCCTGTAGGCCCTGAGAGATGGACCTCCTGGGTTCTCAAACTGGGCAACAATGACCTCTCCAAGACCAGTGCTTTTCCCTCTTAGCATTGAGTTAACACACCTGAAAGCTCCAGACCAGAAAACATCTGCAAACATCTGCTTTTAGAGTTCATTTAGAGTTCTGGCTGCGACCCTTAAATCCTGCGAAAGCAGTAAGGGGGTAAAGCAGAAATTGTAGATTTAAAAGTGTGTAAACAGGAGGTCTCCAATCAGCAGCAGAGCAACCAAATCCTGTAGACGGATTAATGGCTCCATCACTGGGCCACTAAACATCCATCTTGTTGGCGGGGGTCTCTGGATTTAGTACTTGATCGATAAAGAAGACTTAAAGCCTGATTAGTGGACCTTTTGTTGGTGCAGATTTGTGTCCTGATTGAGGTGTTTACATGCAGGAGGATCTGAGCACTCGAGAGCTCTGATTGGTTTGGAGGATGCTCTTCCTGATGATGCTCCCACTTCCTGCTGGTTTCCTGGAAACTGGACATTTCTGGTCCAAAACCACAAAGAAAAAAAAAACTGCACGAAGGTCCGTCCCAGCAATGAGTTTAATCAGATCTGCGGGCCAGAGGAAGGAGCACGCCCAGCTTTCTTTTCACATTCAGTTACAACTTTATGTCCTGAAATCACAAAAGTTTGTTATCAAACTGAACATTTTGCAACATCACAGCTTTGTTGTAAAAACTACTATTTGTCATAAAATCTAAAATTTGCAGACATCATGACTTTTTGTCGTAAAATAAACTTTAGAAAATTGTAACAGTTTGAGAAAATTTTAAGTTGGGATTTTAAGTTAAAAAGTTTTTTCTTTTTAAAGTTTGTGATTTGATATCAAAAAGTCATGATTTTGTGAAATTTTAGATTTTATGACAAATTAGCTTTTGTATGACAAAAAGTATAGATATGCCAAGAAACTGCAATAAGATTGGATAAAATAAGATACACTTTATTGATCCCCCACGAGGGGAAATTCAGGATTCAATATCCAGTGAAAAAGTTTCAGCAAGTGTCATTTAACTGAGCGGTTTGACGCCTGAACTCAGAAACGTCTTCATGACATGTCTGATGTGATTCAGAAACCAGGCAGGAAAAGTGGAAGTGATGGAGGGAGCGGAGCTCTGGTGGGTGGAGGTGAAGATTGACCAAACACAGAAAGGAAGGATGCTGGGAGGGGCAGCCAGGAAAAATGTAGGGAATGAGGAAAGGAAAGCAAGGAGATAAGGAAAGAAAAGACAGAAAAGCAGCAGGACTTACAGTAGAGCCGATAAAGACTAAAGAAAAGGTCAACGGAGTCGTCTTCCCTCTCGCTGTTTTGGTGTCTCTAACTGAAGCGTTGTGTTTACTGAGAGCAAAAATAAAGATGCCGTCCAGATAGATGTGAACTGCAGGAGTCCAGATGGGTCAGAACTCGCTCGGGAACACAGAGACCCCAAGTGACATGTTGATGAACAAACGCTTGGTCACATGACCCTGGAAACAGAAACATCCAGACAAGCAGCGCTGTGTCTGAATGTTTGTTAAACGGGAGGCGTTCCCAAACCAGCCAGAGATACGGTCTCTGCAGAGTCCTGGGTCTTCCTTGGTGCCTCCACCTGCCTGGGGGGCCACAACGCCTCCCTGGAGAGGGTCCAGGAGGCCCCTCCATGTGGAGGAGCAGAAACACCGGCCACAGAATACCACAACTTAGCCACATGCTAACTGGCAGTAAGCATCTGGCTAATTTAGCCACTGTTAGCATGAAGCGAACTTCACCACAAGTGAACAGTGGCAACATTATGCTAAATTAGCCACATGCTAACTGGCAGTAAGCATCTGGCTAATTTAGCCACTGTTAGCATGTAGCGATCTTAACCACAAGTGAACATTATGCTAACATTTTACAAATAGCGCAGAATGTGTAGCTTCTTCGCATGTAAGTTTGCTTGCTGTAAGATGTGAAAGACACTGGGTTTTATTTCTTTATAAAGCTCTTATTGGTCTTTTACCTCCTCACATTAGTTCCATGCTTTCTTTTAATGAGGGCTTATCAAACTCTGACGCTGCGGGTGCCAGCTGTTTTTACTGAACTTGGAAAATCCAGTTTTTCATATTGTGCACCTGCAACTTGGAAAAGCAACTATTCAAAGCTTTCATAATTTTTATCCATAGGACAATTTAAATCTTTAACTGTATCACTGTTTACTTCTAGCTGTTCCTTTTTTACCTGACCATTGTGCTCTACATTTTAACTAATTTTTAATTTAATTTTAATTATTCATGTTTTTATTTTTATTTTTTTTTACATTTTAATTGTAATTTTATTGTGTTTTTTTCATTCTTGTCGTCACTTTTATATAAGTTTCTCTTTGGCTTTTTTGTGTCTAAGTGCCCTTATTTTTATTTTTGTTGTTTCACTCTGCTGCGTTGTAAATGAGATCTCTACCTCTATGTATCTCCGAGTTTAAATAAAGGTAATAATAATAATAACAATAAAGTTAAGCAATGTTAACAGTTGGCTAAGTTAGCTACATGCTAACATCCACTAAATTTGGCAAGGATGCTATTTGACATTTCGTACCTGCAAACATACAAAGGACATTTGTAGAATTTTAGCATGTGGCTAACGGTGGTAGAGCCTTAGCAGGTGCTAGCACTAGTTAGTATATGGTTACATGCTAACTCCAAACTCAAAGCCAACAGGAGGTTAGATCTGGTGGTCCTGCGCTATTGCTTAAAAAAATCAACCAAATCACATTAGTAAGAAATTATAGATAAAAGAAATATAATTAAAGTAACTATAACTGAAAAAAAGAAATATATCACCAGTTCAATGTTGTAGCACAATAATGACTGTAAGATAAATTATTGACTATTATTTTTAACAGTCTTTTGCATATAACAAAATGTTGTCATTATTTTCAGCTTCATCAGAATGAAAAGCTAAAGACCCGAGGTAACCGAGGACCAACCTCACTTTCATCAGCGGTTATACCTGTGATCGTTTATTCAAAGACAAAACTAAAGTTGAGCATTTTGTCTTTATTCGTGTTTACCTCCAGGTGACGTCTGAATGTCGGAGATGAGCGCTGCAGGTTAGGCAGTCGTTCAAAATGTTTGCGCCCACGCAGCAGAAGGGAGACAAGGTGAAAAGAACTAAAAATACTACAAAATGCTACAAATAAGTAATTAAACAAAGTAGGAATAGTCTGTAATAATTGTGGACACTTGGTGGACAGAAGGACCGATTTAGGGGGTACTTTAGTCAGTTCTTGGGCCTTTCTGTTGAATTCTGACTGAGACCGACAGGTTTCCACATCTCTGTAAGTCTCCTAGTTGCTAACTAGCAGCTAACTAGCCACTAGCCTTACTTAACCACATGCTAACAGTGGCTAAATTAATGTTGATGTGTGGCTAAGTTAGCTACCTACTAACATTTAACAAGTTAGCCAGATGCTAACATGATGTTGAAAACTTAATTTTCAATATCATGACTTTTAGTTGTGAACAAAAATGTGAATTTCTATCGAACGGTCTCAAATTTTACTTTTTAATAGTGAAATTGTGGTATTTGTCCTAAAATCTCAAATTTTCATTGTTGACATTCCTCATTAAAAAACCAACTTTTGCTGTAAAGTTTTATAAGATCGAGACTTTTTCTTCTAAAACTCTGACTTCTGTCGTCAAACATCAACTCAAAAATTAAAAATTTTTCTTGTAAAATTATGACAGTTACAAAACAGTAACTTTTGTGATGCGATATGAAATAGCTTCTTTTCATGGTAAACGAGCTGCTCTCCAAACAGCAGTTATTCACAGGTAAATACTGGATCACAGGTAAATACTGAATCACAGGTAAATACTGGATCACAGGTAAATACTGAATCACAGGTAAATACTGGATCACAGGTAAATACTGAATCACAGGTAAATACTGAATCACAGGTAAATACTGGATCACAGGTAAATACTAAATCACAGGTTAATACTGGATCACAGGTTAATACTGTTTCACAGGTAAATACTGAATCACAGGTAAATACTGGATCACAGGTAAATACTGTTTCACAGGTAAATACTGAATCACAGGTAAATACTGAATCACAGGTAAATACTGAATCACAGGTGCCGTCATATCGGCACCTGAAATGTTCTCGTCATTACTACGAGACTGTGTTTGCTCGCGGTGGTCTCAGACTCCTGGTGGGTTAAAACTCCCTCTGCTCTCTGTTTTCCTCCAGGCTTACACCCTCCACCTCTTATCTTCTACTGGTCTGGATTTCGGGGGCTTATTCTGGGTATTAGGTGGTCTTTGGAAAGCCCAATCTGCTGCTCCACCATGTAAACAACTTTCCCGTTGTCATGGTTACTAATTGCATCACAGGAGATGTTAAAAAGTGCCACAATAACCAGCAGAAATCATACATCCAGTGCCAAAAAGATAAAACCACATCTGAAACCAAGAGGTTTGGATGGAATGAATGTGACCTAATGCTAGTTAGCACAGTTAGCATATGCTAAGCTAAGCTAGGTGGCCGTGTTTCATCCAGCTGCTTGGCTTGTTGTCTCGTTCAACCTATTGGTCCATTTTTGATTTACTTGTGTCTGGTGGAGTCAGCTCCTCTGAGATGCTGACGACCAGAGCTCCCACCACAGACCATTAAACTGGTTCTGGTTTGTCCCAGAGTCTGGTGATCTTGTGAGTTGAGTGGAGT
Source organism: Hirundichthys speculiger (assembly GCA_018398805.1). NCBI lineage: Eukaryota > Metazoa > Chordata > Actinopteri > Beloniformes > Exocoetidae > Hirundichthys > Hirundichthys speculiger. Next base: position 375,433 of record JAGFBZ010000516.1, read on the forward strand.
TTTCCACTGGTGGTGAAACAGCAAGGATGAGACTGAATTCAGAGCTGTTCTGCAGAAAGTCAAGTTTTTTTTTTTTTTTGTTCTTTAACTGGTATTTCGGTGGGTTTTGGTCTCAGAGTGGTCATTATTACGATCTAGGGAGTTTAAACGTTTAAGCTAGCAGCTGCAGCAGCTGCTAACAGAACGGACCACAGACTCTTCTGGCAAAAAGAGTCTAACCGTTATTTTATATGACCTGTTTTTAGTGGGTTTATGCTTTTGTATTTCAGTTTTTTTTTTTAATAAACTTTGGTGGATGTGAAAAAAAAGTTCATAAGGCATTGAAGGGATTTTTAAATAGGCTCCATCGTGATCAAATTTGAAGTTAGAGGAACAATATTCTCCAGGAGGGCCCTCCATGTGGAGGAGCAGAAACACCGGCCACCACAATTTAGCCACATGATAACTGGCAGTAAGCATCTGGCTAATTTAGCCACTGTTAGCATATAGCAAACTTAACCACAAGTGAACAGTGTCAACATTAAGCTAACATTTTACAAATAGCGCAGAATGTGTAGCTTCTTAGCATGTAAGTTAAGCAATGTTAACAGTTGGCTAAGTTAGCCACATGCTAACATTCACTAAGTTTGGCAAGGATGCTATTTGACATTGCATGAGTAACTGCAAACATACAAAGGACATTTATAGAATTTTAGCATGTGGCTAACGGAGGTAGAGCCTTAGCAGGTGCTAGCACTAGTTAGTATATGGTTACATGCTAACTTCAAACTCAAAGCCAACAGGAGGTTAGATCTGGTGGTCCTGCGCTATCGCTTAAAAAAATCAACCAAATCACTTAGTAAGAAATTATAGATAAAAGAAATATAATTAAAGTAACTATAACTGAAAGAAATAAATATATCACCAGTTTAATGATGTGGCACAATAATGACTGTAAGAGAAATTATTACAATCTAGGGAGTCTGACGTTTAAGCTAGCAGCTGCAGCAGCTGCTAACAGAACGGACCACAGACTATTCTGGCAAAAAGAGTCTAACCGTTATTTTATATGACCTGTTTTTAGTGGGTTTATGCTTTTGTTTTTCAGTTTTTTTAAAATAAACTTTGGTGGAGGTGAAAAAAAGTTCATAAGGCATTAAAGGGATTTTTATATAGGCTCCATCGTGATCAAATTTAAAGTTAGAAGAACAATATTCTCCCATGAAAACATCTTAAAAGAACATAATAACGCTCTTTTACTCCGTTCTCCACCTCTACAGCTGCTGGTTGATGAGAAATGCATTCTGGGATACTTCGCCGGCTCAAGTCTACACTGGACGCGTCCTGGATGAAATGGGTGGAGCCAGAACACACCTGGGGATTTCTACCGTGCTGGTCCAGATGAGGACTGAGAACTGGACCAGAACTTAAGCTGAGACTGATAAATATGTGAGTCCAGAACCTGCGCTTCGTTGCAGAATCACTACTTTGTGACATCAGACTGCTACTTCTGCTGGTGAAGCAGCTGCCCGCTGCTCCTTCTGCACTCAAAGGGGGTGGAGCTTGAGCGCCACCTGGAGTCTACCTGTACACCCTCCCCTCCATCATTAATATCTCTTGTTTTCTTGTCCCGTTTCTCATTTCACATGACCGACCATAAAACACCTGTGACGGCCAGCTGCTCCACAGAGACACAACCAGGAACCAGACCCAGGATGTGACTTTAAGAGACCTTCAGTCAGGGTTCAAAGTAAGGGGGGGTTCTGTTAATTCTCTATATCCTCTTATTTATTTAGTTATTTGTGTAACAAAAAAGGAAAATAAAAGTCACCTGGGCAATCCTAAGTACCCCCGGCCTGCTTCCAAGGGATTTAAGACTAGCAGCCAGGTTCCGCTGATCATCAGCCCTTGAACTGGTCACCAGCAGGTGAACAGACATCTACAGAGAGTCTTCACATGGCGTCACAACCACTTAGCAGGTCCAGTGATTCACTCATCAAGTTTGTAGCAGCAGTGAGACTGTTATTGACACTAAACTGAGCTTTTGGAGGCTGACGTCACCATTAAAGTGGCTAAAATGAAAAATTAGGGCTGGGCAAGTTAATGCGTTATTATCGCATTAACTCATTTTGTTTAATTTATTAACACCGACATTTATTTTATCATGCGTTGATGCATGTTGCTCACATGCTTTTGTTTAGAAAATCTGTTACTGGCTGCTGTGGAACAGGAAGACAATTATAAGTAATAATATGATTCAGCAGCAGGGAGGGTGATGAGTTCTCTGTTAGCATTAGCTCTGTTAGCATTAGCTCTGGTCCATAGGTCTGTCCCACACCAGAGCTATGTTAACATCAGACAGTCGCAGCAATGTATTAATATAATTAATAAAGTGACGTTAACATCACTAGCCTCACCTTATACCTAACAAAATAAATATCCAGGGCCATATATATTTGTAGACAACGAGGTAGGCTTATAGGTGGCTAGCGAGTTAGCCAGAATGCTAATGGAGAGATGTTTTCACTCATCACCCTCCCTGCTGCTAAATCATATTACTTTTACTAAACGGTGGTTAAATCATCTAATAAACAAAGCTAACTTACCTTGGAGTAAATGTAGGTGTGTTTTGTAACTTTCCCCATGTTCAGTTGATTGTGTGGACGGACACAACTTAACCTACAGCTGCATTCTCCAGCGTTTGTTTTGGTTTGGGAAAGAGAATAAAAATGTCCCTCCAAACATTCTGGACACCTCGAGTCACTGTTGCAGGTCCCCAGCAGCAATATTTCACGTTATTCTAGTGCAGTCCTTCTCAAATTTAATTCAATTTAATTTAATTTAAAGGTGGGGTGGGTGTTGTTTTTTTGCAACACTTTTTACAATATTGCCTGAAAACCTTTTCACATTTCCATTGCACCCACTGAAATAAAATGTTTGCAAAAAAAACTAAACATTTTGGTCCAGTCTAGAAGGTATAATCAGAGAAAAACTCTGACCAATCAAAAAAGTGATCATCACTATTTTGATTGGCTGCCTAATACGTCCATCAAATATCACCCCTCCCTCCCTCCCTCCCTATGGTTCATGCAGTCGTGAATCATGTGAAGGCGTGGTTTCGAGGGGTGAGCTGAAGAGGAGGAGGCGGAGCCTTTGGGAGGAGGGAGGGAGTGTATATTTTCAAAATCTCACTTGAGTTGGATTGCTGGAACCGTTTTTCAAACAACACCTACTCCACCTTTAATTCAATTTTATTTGTTCAGGGACAATGCACATTAATGAACATTTCTGTAAATGAGCCAGTTTATAGCTGATTAGCTGATTTTCAACTGTAGTCCCTAGGCAGGATATTAATTGCCTAGAGTAAAAACATACAAATACATATAACATAGTAATACAATTACAAAATAAAAAATACATAATTTCAAATTTACATTTCCAAGCACACATTTCAAAGCATCTACTTAGTGCACACACTTCTGGTTTTTCTTTAAGCAGTCTTTGAGCTTTCCTTTAAAACCAGAGTAAGTGGAGCATTCCCTTATTGTAGAGGGAAGACTGTTCCAAATGTCCCCCCCCAGGACAGACAACACATTTCTGCCAAATGTGGTGCGTCTGTGGGGGATCTCAGCGTCTCCTCTGTCGCAGGCCCTGGTGTTCATGCCCCTGACAGTCCTGTTTTTTATAAATTCCTTCAGAGGTGAAGGAGCAAGACCGTGAAGAGTTTTGTACATTGCACAGGCAAATTTAAAAACCTTGAAGCTGTAAGTAAATAGTGCTATAAGTAAATAGTGTGGTGGGACCCCTTGGGGGGCGTTGTGCAATGCCGGGGGGGGGGCGCGTGTGACCCGAGAGAACATGTTTTTCATTTTGTTTTTTGTTTTTTTTGCCGTACTGGCATAAAGTGTAATTGCACATATACTCCAGTAGGTGGCAGTGGCGCTCTCATTGTCCCAGTGGGTTCAGGGAGTATTAGCTATATTGTGGCGGGTTTTTTGCACGGACATGTGTGCACGCAGCACAGAGCAGGAGATATGAAGTGACACCACTCAAGAGACACCAGGGAAGAATATTTAACAGGGATGAAAACAAAGACGGAGAGAGACAGAGATAATGAGACAAACGAAAGTCACCAGAAAGTTAAGACGAGGAAATATGACGATGCTGATGTAGCGCTGCTTCACTGTGACTACGGTGGGATTGATGCACTTTAAATCTTTACAGACTAAAAAACTATTTTCAAAAAGTTAATCTCTGTTATAAATTGATCTATATTTCTTTTTTTTTGTGTCCCTTAATGTTAATAAGGATACGCTGTTATGCAGAGGTTTACTTACAATAATTTTATATACAAATTATACTATTTATAGTCGCGGTGGGGAGGAGGGGGGGCGCGAAATGTTTTCTTCTTCCTAGGGGGGGCGCAGCAGAAAATAATTGAGAAACACTGTTTTAGTGTGATATAAATACCGTTGATAGTCATCAGAAAAATGGCAAAATAACATTGTCCTTAATGGAGGAGCAGCGAGACTGTCCGACCTAGCAACAGTAACTAGGAAGGGGGCGGTGCTTACCGAAAGATCAATGGGCATGTAAACAAGGAAAAGCTAAAACAGGCATGGAGAACGGTAAAAATCTGTGAACTTTACAGTTCAGGTACCAACTCAGATAGAAATATTAACAATTCTGTCTGAAAAAAATAAATTCTGTACTGCAACAAAACTTTTGCATCATTCCTCCATGTTCCATCAGATCTGCTCCATGTGTTCACTGTCCTGCTGTTCTCTAGCTGGTTACTGCAGTGCGGCTCCATCTAGTGGCACAGATGTGTAATGACAACAGAAAGTCCAGTCCTCCATTATAAAACAAATTCAGTTCTGTGGCCCGTTTTTTAATTTCGTATTTTTGATCCAAGTCTAAAATTGAAATATATTTAAAAAAAAAAAAAAAAAAAAAAAAACAGGCATTTTTTTTTTAGAATAAAAAATGAAAAACGTAATAAAATGTCACTTTTTAATTTTTTTATTTGAATGAATGAATGATACACCGATTGATAAAGTTACTGAACTTTAACATGGACATTTTCTTTTTAAAGTTCTCCCAGACGGAGGATTCAACAGAAACAAGGTTATTTGTAACAACTGACAAGTTGAACTCCCCGTTAAAAGTTTCTGCTGTTACCTCAGAAATTACCTGTTTTAATGTTCTGATTGTGCTGAGCCGCAATCATTTTGTTGGATTTTGATTGTAGACTTGTTTTTTTATTTTTAATAAAAACAGGATGACATTAATTCCCTGGGAGTGGCAATAAGCTTTATTTTATTTTACATTTTTTAAGATGAGATTTACACTAAATATGTGTTACTGACAAGTGCTGATGTTAAAAGGGTTTGAACAACAAATGTTATGGCACTTTAGTTCATATGGCAGCAGAACATTTCAATAAAAGTGCATTTTACACTACTTTTAAATTTATTATTTGATTTTGCGTATACAATGCAATTAATCATGGAAATAATGCGATTAATTGCCATTAAAAATTTTAATCGTTGCCCAGCCCTATGAAAAATACTTTATTAATCCCAGAAGGAAAATTCAACATTTTAGTAGGGTTTTTTTTTATTAATTAGGATGTCTTGTTGTGGAGGCTGCTGGCAGAATGCCAGGCGCCCATGTTGTTCATGGATGTAAGAACAGATTGGATCCATATTGATCACCTCAGATTGGAGTCTCTGAAGGATCCTCGCTGAGAAACATGGAAACACGTTGTTCCCACAGATTACTCTCAAGTGTTCTGACATTTCATTGACTTTTATAATTAGCACTTTCCAGACACCATCATGGTGCCCCCACAGCGCTGTAAATTAGCCTCTCATTCACCCATTCACCCACCAGTGGGCGGCTGCTACCATGCTAGCCGCTACCAGACCCACTGGGGGAAAGTTAGGGTTCAGAGTCTTGCCCAAGGACACTTTGACATGTGGACAGTTGGAACCGGCATCAAACCGCCAACCTTACAATGAGTGAAAGACCTGCTGTACCAACTGAGCTACAGCCACCCATTAATAATAATTTCTGTGCCGATAATGTTAGTTCACTATATTATGTTTCTCAAATCTAATTAGGAAAGATTACCATTGACAGACATCACCACCGGGCCTAGCCTAGCCTAGCCTAGCCTAGCTTACTTAATACAAGATTTTTTTTTTTTATTGAGTAAACATAATTCTAATATATTTACAGCCTGATTCAAAACCGTTTTTTCCTGTACCTGTAGATCCTCCATTCATGACAGCTGTATGGAGGTGTGTCTTTATTTGGTTCAGTTCTTGTGTCTCTGGGATTTTTCTGGCCTTCTTTGTTTCTTGTGTCCTGTTAGACTCTCCTGGTCCCATCTGTCCTGCTCGTCCTCACCTGTGTCTCATCAGCTCCGTCCTGTATGTATTATCTTGTCTTTCCCTGGCTCCTTGCTGGTCTGTCTGTTCTGTCTCAACTTTCCACGTCCTGTTTCTCGTACAGGTGTTTGTTGTTTCAGGTGGTCTCTGGATGTATTACCCCTGCTTCTTTTTCTTTGGTACTTTACTTTTCAGTTTCATTTTTGAACGCTCCTGCCTTCATTTTATTTTCAAATAAAGGGATTTTTGTGTGATCGCCCCGCCTCCTGAGTCACCTGCAGTTGGGTCCACTCCACATCACGACAGTGTGACAGCTAACCATCGCCTATACCGCTAGAATGACAGCTAGCAATCGGCTCTGCTGTTAGCATGAAAGATAGCCATCAGCTCTGCTGCTAAAATGACAGCTAACCATCGGCTCTTCCCTTAGTATAACAGCTAGCCATCAGCTCTGCCACGGGTATGACTGTTAGCCATCAGTTCTGCCACTAGAATGACAGCTAACCATCGCCTCTGCCTCTACAATGACAGCTAATCATCGGCTCTGCTGCTAGAATGACAGCTAGCTATCGGCTCTGCCACTAGAATGACAGCTAGCCATTGTCTTTGCTGCGAGTATGACAGCTAGCCATTAGCTCTGCTGTTAGAATGACAGCTAGCCATCAGCTTTCCTGCTAGAATGACAGCTAGCCATTGTCTTTGCTGCGAGTATGACAGCTAGCCATTAGCTCTGCCGCTAGAATGACAGCTAACCATCGCCTCTGCCTCTACAATGACAGCTAACCATTGGCTCTGCTGCTAGAATGACAGCTAGCCATCGGCTCTGCCATTAACATAACAACTAGCCATCAGCTCTGCTGCTAGAATGACAGCTAGCTATCGGCTCTGCCGCTAGAATGACAGCTGACCATCGGCTCTGCTGCTAGAATGACAGCTAGCTATCGGCTCTGCCGCCAGAATGACAGCGAACCATCGGCTCTGCCTTTAGCATGACAGCTAGCCATCGGCTCTGCCACTAGAATGACAGCTAGCCATTGTCTTTGCTGTGAGTATGACAGCTAGCCATTAGCTCTGCCATTAGAATGACAGCTAGCCATCAGCTCTGCCGCTAGAATGACAGCTAGCCATTGTCTTTGCTGCGAGTATGACAGCTAGCCATTAGCTCTGCCATTAGAATGACAGTTAGCCATTTGCTTTGCCTCTAGAATGACAGCTAGCCATTGGCTTTGCTGCTAGTATGACTGCAAGCTATTGGCTCTGCTGTTGGCATGGCAGCTGGCCACTGCTGTCATCGTTTTAGCCACACGTGTTGCTTGTGTGTCGTGTTAAAGGAACTAACAGACAAGCGTGACTGGCTGTGGTTGGTCTGGGAGCTCAGGATAGAGGTTAGCTTAGCCATGCTAACCACAGCAGTCCTTTCTTGTCTCCACCCAAACTGCATTGGAGGACTGGAGGTTGTGCTACCAGGATGATTGACTGCAGGTCTCAGCATAAGTCCAACTGGAAGAGTCCAGAAATTATTTTCTGTGATCTTGGGTCCTCCGGCTAAGCTTTGTAGCAGGTGGCTGAGAACTCCCTCAACTGAGCCGGCCAACAGCTTGCCTCGCTCGACTCTTTCTGTCGATTGGAAGCCCTAATCTCCTGCAGCCGAGTCAGGCAGCAGCTCCATGAGTCGCTGCAGCCTGGCTTGACAGACAGAACAGGGTCGTGAAAACTCCTTTCAGGACTCTTCCTAGTAGAATGATGCAGGTCCTGGCCGGTCCCTCTGCGGTGAAGTCAGCCTAGCTAAAACCGCTAACCAGTGGGTGTGTCCCAGCCGGCTTCAGCGATGCTGGTCCCACCTCTCTGTAACCTGGTGCTGTGGAGTTTGAGAAATGGTTTTAGGGCTAAGAATGTTCTCTGTACAAACCTGAAGGTCACATGACCAGACTGGTCGTCCAGTTACAGCAGACGGTGTTTGCAGGGGTTTTGTAGGTTAACTAGTAAGTTCCGACTAACATAGTGTCATTCAGTAAGACGTAAAACAAACCTTCTCAGAAACCTGAGACCAGCCGTTATCTTGACTGTCTATAAAGTATTTCAGGGGGTGATATTTGTTATCTCAAGTAATTTTTCCTCACAGATCTGTTTTTTTTTTAATAGATTCTGATTGTCTTCCTGGGGAGACAGAGGCAATCATGCTGCTCAACGGTAATCCTGTCAACGTAAACAGTAAAGAGAGTAAAAATTCTCTTGTTAGGTTCTGGAGGTATCTTTTTCATGAAAGGAAGCGTAGAAGAAAAGAACTGAACTCAAAAATACAAACACAAACAGACTGATGATGGTTTAATGAGGAGGAGGGTCTGTCAGAGGTTGGTGTCCTGAGACTGAACTCCAGGACTCAGCTTGATCCAGAAGCTCTGCGGTGTGGAGTCTGAAACAACAAAGAACACACAGTTGCTGAACTTCAAATGTTGACATGACGATGCTTCAATTGAGGCTAACGATTGGTTAGCACGTGGCTAACTTAGCCATCAGGCAGTTGGTAGAAAGTCCAACTTTATAGCAGAAATAAACACAAAGCGTTATCTTTAAGATACAGTGATCCATTATTTTTCGCGGTTAATGAGGACCGGCGCCCCCCAGCTAAAATCAAAATCTACAAGGGAGCCGGAGCCCCCCCGAGCCTCAATAATGTGTTTAAAATATGTTTAAAAACCCAAAAAAAGTAGCGAGGCACTGCAGCGAAACAAGACAAAGGCTCAACTGTGGTCTTTCTATTACCTTCACAGCCTCTGGTCTCTGAACCGTAGTAAACAAACCGCTGGTATTGTGCTATTTTTGGCTCGTAATTAGCGGCTAACATGCTAACAACAACAACAAAAGAAACAGGTTGTATTGTTGGGCTCCTGTCGGTTAACAGAAAATGTAAATCTATACACGTTGGGCTGCTGTTGATATTCACTACACTTTTCATCTAACCCCGTTTTCTTCTGCCGTCCCACGACATACACACTACATTACCCATAAGGCCACATCAGAAGGCTACCTTCTTAAAGAGGTCAGGCTGGCTCACAGCATTTCTTCACTGTGAGAGAACACACACAACATCCTGTGATGTTTCCGCAATTTTAAATTTTTTTTTTAATTATATTATATATTTCTGAAAAATCTGCGAATAACTAAAACCGCGGAACTTAAACGGACTGATTCTGCAGCCTCGTTTCCATCGTTCTGAACAGGTTGAACCTCAGTTCAGTCACGATCTGACTTCGTATATGCCAACTATGATGTTAATAGATATTACCTTACGTTCATGTTGATTAATTCTGTCCAAACAGATAGTGCTAAGAGCAAAGATAGAGTGGTGACAGTTATCTATTATCCAGTGATCGATCAAAGGACCGCCCCCTTCGTTCCTCAGAAAGGACATTTATCAGGGCAGCTGGAAGGTTGGCGTCTGGTTGGTGCCGTGGATATACATGATATAATCTAAGCTAAAATCCCTAGCATATGGTGGCTGATCGGAGGTGGGCGTGGCCTGGTTGGGCGTGGCCCGGTGGGCGTCGCCCAAGTGGGCTCCAGGTCTGCTCATTCCACCCATGTTTAGATTAGCTGGAGTTGGGCGGAGTCTGCCTCTTCCACATGGTGAGGAAGATGCATCTGTCTTATAAAAATCCACCAACGATCGTCTGTCTTTATGTGACATAAACATTCCACAGTCTGAATATTTAGATTATTCTACCTGTTAAACAAATTTTATGTATTGCAGCTGTCATTTTATTTCACTGGTTCACTTTAATTCTGTCACGGTGTTTGAGGTAAGTCTCAAACTACATCCACAGGTAATTAGAGATGAGATCGGCTTAGAGATGAGATCGGCCAGACCCAGCTGTCGGCGGCTGTGGACATCCCTGCAGCTTCGTTGATTTCTTCCGTTTCTGATTTGACTCTGGACTGTTTTTCTCCTGTGGGCCTCTCTGAGTTGACCTCAACTATCAGTAAAGCTAAACCATCTACATGTCTGTTGGATCCCATCCCAACTCGACTGTTCAAGGATGTTATATCCTCTATTGGTATATCAATTTTGGATCAGATTAACCTATCTCTACAATTAGGATATGTGCCACAAGTTTTTAAAGTTGCAGTCATTAAACCTTTGCTCAAGAAACCATCCCTTGACCCGGACATCTTGGCAAACTATAGACCAATATCCAACCTTCCATTTATCTCTAAAATTCTGGAAAAAATTGTTGCTAGCCAGTTAGGAGAACACCTGCATAGAAATGATCTATTTGAGGTCTTTCAGTCAGGGTTTAGAACTCATCATAGCACAGAAACTGCACTGATTAGAGTCTCCAACGACCTCCTCATGGCCTCAGACAATGGATTAGTTTCTGTCCTTGTTCTGCTGGACCTCAGTGCTGCTTTTGATACTGTTGATCATGGCCTTTTGCTGCACAGATTAGAGCACACTGTTGGAATTAAAGGGACAGCATTAGGCTGGTTTAAGTCATACCTATCTGACAGGTTCCAGTTCGTCCATGTTAATGACGTTTCTTCTACACGGACTAGGGTCTGCTATGGCGTCCCACAGGGTTCAGTTCTGGGACCAATCCTTTTCACTTTATACATGTTGCCCTTGGGAAAAATTATCCAGAGCCATGACATAAACTTTCATTGCTACGCTGATGATACGCAGCGGTACTTATCTATGAAACCAGAGGAAACAAAACCTTTGGCTAAACTTCAAGGGTGTCTTAATGATATTAAGTCCTGGATGTCCTCTAACTTTTTGCTTCTAAACTCGGATAAAACAGAGGTTATTGTCTTTGGTCCCAAACACCTGAGGAATGGATTGACTGGATTTACGCTGGCTTCCAGCACAGTTGCGAAAAACCTTGGAGTTATTTTTGATCGGGATATGTCATTTAAGCAGCATATTAATCAGGTTTGCAAGTCTGCCTTTTTTCATCTCCGAAATATTGCCAAGATTAGGAGCATCCTCTCCCAGGGTGATGCTGAAAAATTAATCCACGCGTTTGTTAGCTCTAGACTGGATTACTGTAATGCGCTGTTAGCAGGATGTCCGAAAAGCTCGCTAAATAGCCTTCAACTGATCCAGAACGCAGCAGCGAGGGTGCTGACAGGAATCCGTAAGCGAGATCACATCTCTCCCGTGTTAGCCTCCCTCCATTGGTTTCCCGTGAAATTTAGAATTGAGTTTAAAATTCTGCTTCTCGCATATAAGGCCCTTAATGGCCTAGCTCCGCGCTATTTACAAGACTTGATAGCATGTTATGCTCCTAATAGAGCTCTCCGCTCTCAGAGTGCAGGATTACTCGTCGTTCCTAGAATATCTAAAAGTAGGTTTGGAGGATGGGCCTTCTGCTACCAGGCACCTTTTTTATGGAACCAGCTACCAGTTTGGGTTAAGGAGGCTGATACCATCTCCATTTTTAAAACTAAATTGAAAACATTTCTGTTCAGTAAAGCCTACAGTTAGTCTAATCTAGTGTGTAGGGGCTAATAGTTATAGCCATAGTTGTAGTAGCTAAGACTAGAGTAAACTCGTCTTAATCACAGCTTCGTCATAGCTATGCTGCTATAGGCCTACGCTACAGGGGGACACCAACATGATCTGCTGAGTGGTGTCTCCACTGCTCTTCTCCTTTTTCTTCCCTTTCTTCCTCCCTTCCTCCTCCTCCAGCTCATGTATAATTATTTGGGAGCACCCTGTTACTGAAACTGTGCTCCATTTTCTTTGCTTTCCTGTGTTTGTTGTGCTGTTTCTGCCCCCTTTTCTTTCAGTGTATTTGCAGGCCAGAGTTTCCTGGGTTTCATGCTGACTTGCAGTTCCATCCTCTGTCCATCCCGGGGTTCTCCTCCACTTGTGTTTGGGTACCGACTGGCGTGGTGATCGGCGACCTGGTCCTCTGGCCATCTCATCCCAGTGCTGCTGCCTCCATCTGTTTATGTTTATATGGTCATTGTATTTAGTCATTTGTGTCTCTCCTCTCTCTGTCCTCCATCCTCTCTCTGTCCTGTCTCCCCTCTTTTCTTTCTTTTCTTTTCTTTCTCTACCCGGCTGGCCTTCGGCAGGAAGGTCCCCCCATATGAGCCAGGTCCTGCTCAAGGTTTCTTCCTCTTAAAGTGGAGTTTTTCCTTGCCACTGTTTGGTATAAAGGTTTTTTTTCTCCCTACGTGGGAGTTTTTACCTGCCATTATCATTGATTGGATTTAATTATATAATCTTAGTTGATGATATTTGCTCGGGGGTCATGCTCTGGGTCTCTGTAAAGCGCCTAGAGACAATTGTCATTGTAACAGACGCTATATAAATAAAATTGAATTGAATTGAATTGAATTGAATTACCTCAGGTGTTATCAGTCAGTTAGTATTGTCAGTTAACCTATCAGAAGCCTCCAAAACCATGACATCATCATCTGGGTTTTCCCAGACTGTTTGAAGGGACAGCAGTCTTTGTGGATGGAAACTTCTGACTTTGAAGGAATGAATAAAATAATCCTCTCTCTCTCATTATTCTGACCTTGATCAAAAAGAAATAATTGTAGTAATCTAATTAAAAGTTTAGTCTTATTTAATGTCAGGCAGGGAGGAAAAAAGGTTATCTTTTTATACAGTGGATGGAAACCTCTGGATCCAGGGTATAGAGGGTTTTCACCTACATCACATTTTGGTCAGTGACCCGGATGCACGGCCATTTTGGAGATACTCGGATATAAACACACGCTGGATCAATGCAAACAACCGTGGATAAAGGATGGATAAACCACAGAAAAGCTCTTCGAAAGGCGTTACAGACGCAAAAACATCCAGAGAAGGACTTGGTCCACGGGAAAGGGAACTATATTCTGAAAAGTTACAGTTTGTCGGTGGTGCTAATCCATACGAGTTAGCTCCCTCGTCTTGGAGCAATGACGAGCCAGAGAGCCTCCCTTCGATTGGATACCCCGACATCGTAAACTACCTGGTTTCTACCCGTCGTTCCAACAGATGGACCCAATCTGGGTCATCCTTTTGATAAAGGTCAGACCTTTTACCTGGAATACAATGAGAAATATAGCACATTGTAGCTCTACAGTTTAAGAACTGTCTTGCTAGTGTAGCTAGGTGGTAGCTTGATATTATCATTAGACTAGAAATTAAGAGGTTTTTTTATTGATAACTGTTCATGTGTGAAATTAAGAGCTAACAACATTTCACTTAACTTACCTGACACGAAACGGGCCGAACAAATTCGGATGTTGTCCAGATTTTTGCCACGCAGGTCTTGGTTTAGCTCGGCTAACCACTAGCGCCTCCTTTCCTCTGACAACTTCTGCCATTGTTCTCCCTGATTTTTAATAACCTTTGGAAGTCTATAAAACTCCAAGAGTCTCTCGCGGTCTGTCCGGTTGGTACAGCCGAAAACACGGCAACAATTTACCATTTTCAATGAAGACGTCCGATTTACTCCAGTGTGTGCGCTTTGTTTACGTTGCCGCGTGCCTTCAAGATGGCGACTTCCGGTTGGATGACGCGCCGTGAAAACCCCTCTATATTCTGCTTTGTTTTACTGAATTTTTATTTCAGTTAATCTTAATTCATCTTAATAATTTTGTAAATTTTATAATTTTATGACAAAAAGTCATGAATTTGTGAAATTTGAGATTTTTTTGAGAAAAATTTAGTTTTTTAATTACAAATTTGTAATCTTGAAAAATTTGCCATTTTAAAAGACACGTTTATGCTTTTAAAGCATGAAATCGTAATTTTATATTAAAAGGTTGTGATTTTGAAAAAGTCGATATTTTACAACGAAAAGTTTCAACATTAAGTTAAAAGGTTGCAATTTTGAAAATTTATTTTATGAAAAAATGTGACTATAGAACATATAACTGAAATGATTTTATATTTTATTGTAGATTGGCATAATTTAACAGAATATCTTATATTAACTGAGTATCTTATATTTTATTGTAAATTAGCGTAATTTAACAGAATATCTTATTTTAACTGAGTATCTTATATTTTATTGTAAATTAGCACAATTTAACTGAATATTTTATATTAAGTGAGTATCTTATATTGTATTGTAAATTAGCGTAATTTAACAGAATATCTTATATTAACTGAGTATTTTATATTTTATCTTAATTTAGTTTTTATGTTTGATTCTTGAACTTTTTGATGCTGTTACTGTTTATCTTTGCTGTTTCCTAACAGCCGCTCCATCCTAACTGTGTCTGATCACATAGGTGAGTCTGCAGAAACCCCTGCTGGTCCACGTCCTCTCACACCGTCCGCAGGTCCTACCAGGAACAGAGACAGCAGAAATGATCCTGATTTGACACAAACCTGCATGAATGTACTGGAGTTTTCCACTGGAATATGATTTATGATGGTGAGACAGCAGAGGTGAGATGGGTGGATGGATAGTGAAACCCTAACTGCTGCAGAACCTCCAGCTCCGTACCTTCCAGACCCAGAAGGATCCTGTTTTTCCTCCAGATGAGTATCACCATCACCGGTCGGTAAGACTTATTTAGCGTCTGTCATCGGAACAAACAAAAAAGCCTTTCTCTGTTTACAGATCCGCACCGCTGCAGGAAAGATTCCCGGCCGCGATAAAGAATTCCCTCCTTTCTCTCATGGGGCGACTGAAACCGCCTGTGTCATAAAAGCTTTGTTGAGTTTAGGGGCCTATAGGAAGCCCCGGGCCCCCAGCCAATTCAGACGAGCCGCTCTCAGCCGGTGAAACCAGAGAAATGACGATGCCCATGGGAGTAGAGACGGGCAGTCAAAGACGCCCATTCAGCAGCTAAACTCTGCTCCCGTGGGTGTCGGCCGAGCCGGCAGGACGCTGGAGGATCACACGTCCTCCGCTGTTACTGAACAGACGCACTAATCCATGTTTCTGCCTCGCTAAAAGGAGATCTCTCAAGACACCACCAGCAGTTGATCTATATGTGCCCGGAAACACCCCGTCCCAGTAGTGAAGCACGGTGGAGGGACCATCATGATCTGGACTTGCATCGCTGCCATGAAAGAACACTGCAGAAGAAGACAAGTTTGGCAAGTCACAGCAAACCACAGCACTACAGAGAATAATATGGACACCATCCCAATGGTGAAGCACGGTGGAGGGAGCATCATGACCTGGGCTTTCTTTACTGGCTCAGGGCCTGGACCACTTCAGTCTATTTATTTAGTGCCAATTTACAACAAACCGCAGTTCTTGATGTTAGTTCCTGTCCTGCTGTAAAGGCTGTAGGGGGCCAAGAAAAGAAATAAAAAATTGCATACATTTAGTTGGCCAGCTGTCTTTTTTTAGGGTCAAAATGCTAACAACCACATCCCGGGGGAGGCGGGGGACATTGAGTCTGAATGGGCCATGTTCTGCGCCTCCATTGCTGAGGCGGCTGACCGGAGCTGTGGCCGTAAGGTCGTCGGTGCCTGTCGTGGCGGCAATCCTCGAACTCGGTGGTAGACACCTCGGGTGAGAGAGGCCGTCAGACTGAAGAAGGAGTCCTACCGGGCTTGGTTAGCTTGTGGGACTCCGGAATCAGTAGACAGGTATTGGCAGGCCAAGCGGGCGGCGGCTTCAGTGGTCTCTGAGGCGAAAACTCGGGTGTGGGAGGAGTTCGGTGGGGCCATGGAAAAAGACTTTCGATCGGCTCCTCGGAGATTCTGGCAAACCGTCAGGCGGCTCAGGCGGGGAAAGCAGTGCTTCACCAACACTGTGTATAGAGGGGATGGGGTGCTGCTGACCTCGACCGGAGATGTTGTTCGGCGGTGGAAGGAATACTTCGAGGACCTTCTCAATCCCACCAACATGTCTTCCGTTGAGGATGCTGAGCCTGTGGACTTGGGGGTGGACTCGTTCATTACCGGAGCTGAGGTCGCTGAGGTAGTTAAGAAGCTGCACAGTGGCCGGGCTCCGGGGGTGGACGAGATCCGCCCTGATTTCCTAAAGGCTCTGGATGTTGTAGGATTGTCTTGGTTGACACGTCTCTGCAACATCGCATGGAAATCGGGGGCAGTACCTCTGGATTGGCAGACCGGGGTGGTGGTTCCCCTTTTTAAGAAGGGGGACCGGAGGGTGTGTTCCAATTACAGGGGAATCACACTCCTCAGCCTCCCTGGTAAGGTCTATGCAGGGGTGCTGGAGAAGAGAGTTCGATCGATTGTCGAATCCCGGATTCAGGAGGAACAATGCGGGTTCCGTCCTGGTCGTGGAACACTGGACCAGCTCTATACCCTCACTAGGGTCCTTAAGGGAACATGGGAATTTGCCCAACCAGTCCACATGTGTTTTGTGGACTTGGAGAAGGCATTGGACCATGTCCCTCGGGGGGTCCTGTGGGGGGTACTCCAGGAGTATGGGGTGCTGGGCCCGTTGTTACGGGCATCCAGTCCCTGTACAAACGGAGTGGGAGCTTGGTCCGCATTGCCGGTTGTAAGTCGGATTCGTTTTCGGTGGGAGTTGGACTCCGCCAGGGCTGCCCTTTGTCACCGGTTCTGTTCATAACGTTTATGGACAGAATTTCTAGGCGCAGCCATGGAGCGGAAGGGTTCCGGTTCGGTGGTGTCGGGATCTCGTCTCTGCTGTTTGCAGATGACGTGGTCCTGTTGGCGCCATCGAGTGGGGATCTGCAGCTCTCGCTGGAGCGGTTCGCAGCCGAGTGTGAAGCGGCAGGGATGAGAATCAGCACCTCCAAATCTGAGACCATGGTCCTCAGTCGGAAAAGGGTAGAATTCCTCCTCCGGGTCGGGAGTGAGGTTCTGCCTCAAGTGGAGGAGTTTAAGTATCTCGGGGTCTTGTTCACGAGTGATGGGAGAAAGGAGCGGGAGATCGACAGACGGATTGGTGCGGCGTCTGCTGTGGTGCGGGCTCTGTACCGGTCCGTTGTGGTGAAGAGAGAGCTGAGCCAAAAGGCAAGGCTCTCTGTTTACCGGTCGATCTTTGTTCCAACCCTCACCTATGGTCATGAACTGTGGGTAGTGACTGAAAGAATGAGATCGCGGATACAAGCGGCGGAAATGAGCTTTCTCCGTAGGGTGGCTGGACTCTCCCTTAGAGATAGGGTGAGAAGTTCGGTCATTCGGGAGGGACTCAGAGTAGAGCCGCTGCTCCTTCACATCGAGAGGAGCCAGTTGAGGTGGTTCGGGCATCTGGTTAGGATGCCCCCCGGACGCCTCCCTGGGGAGGTGTTTCGGGCATGTCCAACTGGGAGAAGACCACGGGGAAGACCCAGGACCCGCTGGAGAGATTATATCTCTCGGCTGGCCTGGGAGCGCCTCGGGATTCTCCCAGAGGAGCTGGTGGAAGCGGCCGGGGGGAGGGAGGTCTGGGCCTCTCAGCTGAAGCTGCTGCCCCCGCGACCCGATTCCGGACCAAGCGGGAGTTAATGGATGGATGGATGGATGCTAACAGCTAACAGATGCTAATGCCTCATTTCCACTCCTCTGTCAGTCTATGTGAACGACAGATCCTACACTCTTGTGTTCAACAGAATGAAGGACAGTTCTGTAGAGATGGGTTGGGTGGATGCTAATGCTAATGATACATTGCTTATGCTAAGTCACTGCTGCGACGGGGGGAAAAAATGCACTTTCTAAGTGACAAACTTCACTTGTAGTCGATACAGTTTATTATTCCAGCATTGTCAGAGATTACACAGGTTTCCATGGGAACGAAAGGAGCAATTAATGTCTCACATGAGAGCATAGACAAAAATAGTGTTGTGGAAAAAATAAGATCCGATCTCGATGAGAAAATCAGAATAGAATTTATTACAGAGAAAAGAAACAAGCTTGCAAAAATCATATGTGCACACAAGGAGAGGTTGTCAGCCAGAATACTGGCTGAGGACTCTGTCGTTACAGAGATGAGGCTGTCTCTTATACCAAGACAGCAAGGTGTTGATTCTGCTTACAGGTTTTTGCATACAGAGTGGATCACAGCAGGTAGTGGTGAAAGCAAAGAGACATTTGTCTTAAATGAGACTGATAATTGAGTTTAGCAATGTTATACAGTTCCTTGATCAAGCGGTTAGTTACTTGATGATAATTGAGTTTAGGAATGTTTATTCAAAGTCACAGCTAACCCCCTGCTGGTGTAGCCGTGATCAATGAATCCCAGCTGTCTTCTCTTGCCTTTTGTCAGACATTTGGTCTTGTTGACTATGATGTGTATTGGTCTTGTTAAGAAAGACAAATCTCTTTTAAACATATTATTACAAAACCAAATAAAAATTTCCTCCACAGTAGATATGAGGCATTACAGCCAACTAGGGCTACTGGCCAGTGGTGGCTAAAGCATTGAATGCTAAAGCGTCCATGTTTGTACATGTTAGCCAGTTCTTTACTTTTTTTTTTTCAGTTTTCTTAGTTTTAGGATGCGGTGATCAGCTCTGTGCTGTGCCTGTCAAGCTCTGAATGCTTAAGTGGAGCAGGTTAGTTTCGCTGTGCTTGACGAGCTGTTATTTACCTGTTAGCCCTGATGCTAATGGATGCAAATGGATAATAGATGCTAAAGCACCAGAAACTAAAGTCTTTGTGTACTTTTATGTGTTAGTTAACAGAAGCTAATGGCTACTGAATGCTAACTGCTAATGGATGCTAATGGATAATTGATGCTGACAAATAATGAATGTAAGCGACTAAGGCATATTGAAATTTTGTAAAGCTGTGTTACCTGACTGTTAGCAGTCGTGGCTAACAGGTGATGAAGTGTCCATGTCCTTCTACATGTTAGCCATGTGTTTCGTAGTTTTCAGTTCAGTTTTCTTTGTTTTAGTTGTGTTATTTATTTATTTATTTATATCCTTTATTTAACCAGGTAAGAGTCTCATTGAGATTAAAATCTCTTTTTCAAGAGAGACCTGGCCAAGAATGGCAACAGTTGGTTAAAAAGACTTCAGACAAAACAAATCAACAAACAATCAGCACCATCAATGTGTGTCTGTTCAGCTGTGATGGCTATAGTGTAGCCTACCAAGCTAGTTCCACTTTGGATCAGTGGTGTGAATCTAGTTAGCAGTTAGCATCATGGCTAAAAAGTGCTGAAAAAGTTAAATTTTTGTCAGGCTGTTCTGAGATTCGAAAAAAGAAAAATAATTTTTTTGTCTGTTAGCTTTATGCTTAACAGATGTCAATAGATAACAGATACTAACAGCTAAAGGATGCTAACAGCTAATGGAGGTTAAAGTGTTTTAAACGTAGGTTTCTGTGTACCTGGTATCCTGGTATTCTTATGTTTTTGTTGCTTTGGGAGCCTATGATGAGTTGTTTCCTCCTGACACTAAAGCAGCCCCACATCATGATGCTGCCATTCCCGTGTTTCAGAGTAGGGATTGGTGTTCTGAGGCCTGCCAGCTTCCTCCTTGTTCCTCTAAATGGAAAACGTTAGTCTCATCAGAACACAGAAATAAACACCCTTGCCCTTATGTGCAGCCCTAAACTGTAATCTGGCTTTTTAAAGGCGCTTTCTCAACATTCCTTTTCTCGTTGGTCTTGCATTTTACAGATAAAATGTTCAGGAATCCTAACTAAGCTAAATCAGCAAAAGGTTCCTCAACTTCATCACCAGATATGGAAAAAGAAAAAGGTTTATTCCAGATTTTGAGTGTAACTGTAGGTCTGTTGAGGTTACATTGAGTTACTGGGACAGCTACTGAACTTGGGGAGGACGGAGAGGACGAGGACGGAGAGGGGGAGGACGGAGAGGGAAAACCAGCGGGGAATGTGAGGGAGAAGGAGGATGAGATTAGCCCATAATCGAGACAAGTGGATGAACAAGAAGGAGGAGGAAGTGGAGGAGGAGGAAACTGAGGTTAACAGTCGCAGTCAAATAATGCAAAAATAGGAAAAAAAAAAAAAACAGAAAATTTTATGAAGAGAAGAATGAACGTGACTTAATAAATGACGGGCTGAGCTAATGTTAAATATTTTGATCAGATGACTGGTCAGTGGACGGCGTCAGAGCTCCACCAGCTGCCAGCAGTGTCACCGGGTTACTGGGCCCTTGAGCTGCAGGGATAATCAGCTTTATTAGTGCTGCCGCTAAAAACCAATTTAACAGCAGACTGTTGGGATCAGATGGGCCAGCTGTCCACGACCAGCGGGCCGCGCGGGGCCGCACCGGGCCGCCACCACTCCAAAACACCAAAACAGCAACCAGGAGGATGAGCAGCCTGAAAGCTCACATACGAAGAAACATCAGGGCAGTTGCACAGACGTGTCAGCGGACTGAAACCAGGTGGAATGTATGGAGCCCCGTTTGGGTCATAATTCAATGAATAAATGAGTCTATTGTTATGAAATACAGGCGTTTATTATTATGAAATATATGTGTATTATTATGAAATGTTTCCCATTATTATGAAAAAATGTAATTATTATGAAATATATTTTTATAATTTAATCTTAGTTTAATGCATAATAGTTTATTTCAGAATGGCCTTTTTACTTAAGAATGAGTTTTTACATAATAATGACATTTTGCCAGTGGGCGGGACCAGTGGTTGACCTGCACGCTCATTGGCTGATCCTTCTCCATTCTACGCTCTGACATCGACTAGTTTTGGCCGTGAGGTCCCGTTAGCAGCAGGCCGTGGCGTCATCAAGGTGCGCTCCTAGTCCGATTGTAGCTATGGCAGCTTGGACTGAGCAACGGGAAACCTTAACATTTCTTAGTCGATGTCAACTTTTAACCGTAAACTGAGGTGCATTCTGCCACCTACTGGCCTGGAGTATATACATTACACCTCTCGCCCACTATCGATATTCACTGTTCTGTTGCTTATGCCTGAATGAAAGAGCAGCCAATCACATAAATGGCTCCGCCCTCTCTGCTGTGATTGACACACAAATCATTCTTATGAAAAACAAAACCATTATCATAATAATGGGAAATATTTCATAATAATAAACACCTGTATCTCATAATAATAGACTCATTTATTCATTAAATTATGACCCAAATGGGGCTCCATAGAACGAGCTCACTTTGAAAATAACAGAAAATAATGTAATATAATATAATAGAAAATAATATAAGATAAAATAAAATAGAATACTGTCATATACCGTAATATAAAATAAAATAAGATAGAGGATAGTAAAGATAAAGGATAATAAAATAAGATAAAGATAAATAAAATAAAGATAAAGATAAATAAAATTAATCATCTAGTAATCTAATCTCATAAAAGAAATTGAGTTCATGTCCTAAAATCACAAATTTCAAAATATCACATTTTTATTATGTTAAGTCAATATTTTGTGAAAAATCACATGCTGACAAAAATTCACATCTGTTTTTCAAAATCATGATTTCATCATAATTTCCACATTTCTGTTGTCAAAACCAAGAATTTTTGATTATGATTTGACTGTTGCATAAAATTAGGACTCTGTTTCCTAAAATCACAAATCTTTGTTGTAAAATTGTGAATTTCTCACTTTTGCAACTTTTTGTTGCAAAAAGCAGGGTTTTTTTAAATAAATTCTCAAATTTCACACAACCTTTTAACGTACCACTACTTTTTGTGGTAAAATGACAGAACTTAGAAAAAATTGCTACTTTTTGACAAAAATCTCCAACTTTTTGTTATAAATTACAATTTTGTCATAAACTGCGCGTTTTATTGCAGAAATTTCTGACAAGTTTTATTTACAATTTTGTAACTTTTTGTCATGAAATATTGACTTCTGCAGAAATAAAATGTTTTCACATCAAATTGTGATGTTTGTACTAAAATCAGAACTGTTTTGCTCTAAAATTTGATGATGGGGTGATTTATTTGTGATTTGTAAATTTGTGTATTTATGAACTTTGAGATAACTTTCTAGCCATTCTACAAAAGTTACGAATTCACCAGAAAAAGATGAGAATTTTTGTCTATAAGTTGCAAATTTGTAAATTTCATAATTTTATGACAAAAAGTCATGAATTTGTGAAATTTGAGATTTTATGAGAATAATTGATTTTTTTATGACAAATTTGTAATCTTAAAGAATTTGCCATTTTAAAAGACACATTTGTGCTTTTAAAGCATGAAATCGTAATTTTATATTAAAAGGTTGTGATTTTGAAAAAGTCGATATTTTACAACGAAAAGTTTCAACATTAAGTTAAAAGGTTGCGATTTTGCAAAATTTATTTTATGACAAAATGTGACTATAGAACATATAACTGAAATGATTTTATATCTTATATTTTATTTTAAATGAGCGTAATTTAACAGAATATCTTATATTAAACGTGTATCTTATATTTTATTGTAAATTAGCATAATTTAATAGAATATTTTATATTAACTGAGTATCTTATATTTTATTGTAAATTAGCGTAATTTAACAGAATATCTTATATTAAACGAGTATCTTATATTTTATTGTAAATTAGCATAATTTCATAGAATATTTTATATTAACTGAGTATCTTATATTTTATTGTAAATTAGCGTAATTTAACAGAATATCTTATATTAACTGAGTATCTTATGTTTTATTGTAAATTAGCGTAATTTAACAGAATATTTTATATTAACTGAGTGAACTCTCCTCTCTTGGCTGGAGCACCTGAGCCCAGAAATGTCTGTCCATATCACCTGTCAGACAGTAAACCACCTGAACTTCCTGCTGCTCACTTGGATCTATCAGGTGTTGATGGGGCTACATGGGATTTCCCAGGTTTACTCAGCAGATCCATCAGGTCTTTCCGCAGGTTATCCTCCTCAGCATCTCAGCCAAAACATCCTCGCCCCTGACCCTGACACTCCCCGCTCGTCGGCCCCGTGACCTTGTGTCGTTTCCTCTTCAGCGTCCAGCCTCTGCAGATCATTACAGAGCAGTAAAAGGAGGCTAACTCCATATTAGCTGGGGTGAGAGTGCAGCACGCGTCTTCGGCGTGACGTCACGTTTCTGTCTGGGTTGACAACGAGATGGAGGGAAGCACCAGCAGGGCTAATCCCACCGATGATCCGGTCTGATCGTGATCCAGGCCGCATCGTCCATCCCTCAGACGGAGGCTTCACGGACAGATTAGCCGAAAAAGGATGAATGAAGAAACGGGACAGTGAAAGACGAGTCCTCTAGTGTCAGGACAGAAACCAGGTCTGATCTGAGTGTTACCCCTACCACTGCAGGACAGAAAACATGGAAGATTCATTACAGAAGGTCCCATTATGAAACTGCATGGTTCCTCCATGGTTCCTATATGGTTCCTTGGGGTGCCGAAAAGGGGGGGTAAAGGATACGGATTATAGGGGCCCATGATTGAGGGGGGCCCAGAGAGGCCCCTAATGATGATCAAAAATAGCATCAACACCGCTGTGGGCCCCCCAACCGCTGTGTTGGGGGGCCCGGTAAAGATTATTTTCATGGGGCCCAAAATCCCTAGCGGCGCCCCTGATGGTTCCTACATGGTTCCTCCATGGTTACCTCACAATTCCTCCATGGTTCCTTCATGGTTCCTACATGGTTCCTCCATGGCTCCCTCACAATTCCTCCATGGTTCCTTCGTGGTTCCTACATGGTTCCTCCATGGTTCCCTCACAATTCCTCCATGGTTCCTTCATGGTTCCTACATGGTTCCTCCATGGTTCCCTCACAATTCCTCCATGGTTCCTCCATGGTCCCTGCACAGTTCTCTCACAGTTCCTGCATGGTTCCTCCATGGTTCCTGCATGGTTCCTACATGGTTCCTCCATTGTCCCTGCACAGTTGCCCCACAGTTCCTACATGGTTCCTCCATGGTTCCTAAATGGTTACTTCATGGTACCTACATGGTTCCTGCATGGTTTCTATATAGTTCCTTCATGGTTCCTACATGGTTCCTGCACAGTTCCCTCACAGTTCCTACATGGTTCCTCCATGGTTCCTATATGGTTCCTTTATGTTTCCTACATGGTTCCTCCATGGTCCCTGAACAGTTCTCTCACAGTTCCTACATGGTTCCTGCACAGTTCCCTTACAGTTCCTACATGGTTCCTGCATGGTTCCTACATGGTTCCTGCATAGTTCCTCCATGGTTCCTGCATGGTTCCCCCACATTTCCTGCATGGCTCCTACATGGTTTCTGCATGAGTCCCTCATGGTTCCTGCATGGTTCCTACATGGTTCCTGCATAGTTCCTCCATGGTTCCCTCACATTTCCTGCATGGCTCCTACATGGTTCCTGCATGAGTCCCTCATGGTGCCTACATGGTTCCTACATAGTTCCTGCATGGTTCCTACATGGTTCCTGCATGGTTCCTGCATGGTTCCCTCACAATTCCTCCATGGTTCCTGCACAGTTCCCTCACAGTTCCTACATGGTTCCTGCATGGTTCCTACATTGTTCCTGCATAGTTCCTACATGGTTCCTGCATGGTTCCCTCACATTTCCTGCATGGGTCCAACATGGTTCCTGCATGAGTCCCTCAAGGTTCCTACATAGTTCCTGCATGGTTCCTACATGGTTCCTGCATGGATCCACCATTATTCTGGAGGGGATGTTGGTAAACCTGGGAATTTTCCTCTTCATGATGACAGTATTGGAGATACAGTGAAGGTCTGTTCCAAAGATCTCCAAACTGAATTATTTTCTCCAGGTGGCTCCAAACTGACGTCTCCAGAACTGTGTACCTCCATGTCAAAGTCTGGCTTTGGTTTTCGGACATAAAGTCATCATTTTATGACAAAGAAGTTGCAACAAATAAATTAAGAAGTTGTAATTTTACAATAGAAAGTTGTGATTTTAGGAGATAAAGTTGCAACTTCATGACAAAATGTTTTAATTTAGCAAAAGTAGATATTTTACCCTAAAAAGTTACAAATTTTAGTTCAAAAGTTGGGATTTTACATAAAAATTTATACATTAAACATCAATTAAATATTTTATAAATTTTTATTATATTATATTATTATATTATATTATATTATATTATATTATATTATATTATATTATATTATATTATATTATATTATATACAGCCTTCTCTGCTGTGTGCGTGTGTGCTGGTTTGTGTGCTGGTTTGTGTGTGTGTGTGCTGGTTTGTGTGTGTGTGCTGGTTTGTTCTGCAGACCAGTGTGTTTGTGTGTTCGGGTTCTGACCCACGGATCCGTGGAGGCCAGATCTCACTTAATCTGCAGTTAACGTCTGTTTAAACAGCCTCCATAAACGTTTAGCGCCGCTGCCTGAGCCCCCGCTGAATGGGGGGCTTTCTCCTCGGTGCATAAACAGGCGGCCGGGGGCCTCGGTGGTCCCCCGAGCAGCATTTAGAGGCTGTAAGAAGGCGGCTATTATCAGGCTCACAATGACACAATTCAGCCTGCTGTCTGGTGGAGGCTGGGCCTTGCGGGGGGGATGAGCTCATCTGCAGCGGTCGGGTTCCTCCGATGGGAGGGGGGGTCCAGCACTGATCTTGGACCTGTTGAGTCTGATTCTGGCATCATCTACGTCAGGGGAGTCAGACTCATTATCACTGAGGGCCACATCAGCATAAATGGTGGCCCTCAAGGGTGCCAGATTGGCCACGGTTACATGATGTTTTTTAATTCGGAATTAATTATTCAGAATTAAATAATTCAGAATTAAACTATTTTCCTCCGAGTTTACATGGAAATAGTAATTCTGAATTGAGGTTTACATGGAAAACACGTTTGATCGGCTTTATCCAATTCCTCTTAACCCCCTTTCTGGGGGTTGGGAAGGGTTCTGATTGGATGGGGGGAGACGTCTTTACGTATTTACATCTACCAGAAGAAAACAAACTTACTCAAAACCTCCTTCATTTAACCTGGATGCTACAACTTTGAAAAGCTCACAATTTTTATGTTTCCTGCCATCTGTTCTTTTAATTATTTCCAGTTCCTCCGAGCTATTTATTAAATAAATCGTCTCTGCTCTTGAACGCCGTTTACTGCGTGCTGCCATCTTGAAACTTTGTTTTGAAAACAAGCCCAGCGCGGAATATAAGCGTCATCGCGACAGACGGGCAATAGAACTAGCATGCGCAGAAAGACGGGAATTAATTTAAAGCGGAATGCGGAACATGACCGTGGAATTATTCTATTCAGATTTAAAATCAGAATAAACCAGCCACTTACTTCGGAATTAAGTTTAATTCGGAATTGACATTTTCATATGGAATTAGGTGTTTACATGGTAATTTTTAATCATTTTAAATCGAATTTAATTTTAATTCTGAATTAAAGAGGAATTAAACTTCCCATGTAAACGCACTGATTGACAGCATGAATCCTACATGGTTCCTACATGGTTCCTGCATGGTTCCTACATGGTTCCTACATGGTTCCTGCATTGTTCCTGCATAGTTCCTCCATGGTTCTAGCACACTTCCCTCACAATTCCTGCATAGTTCCTTCATGGTTCTTATATGGTTCCTTCATGGTTGCTGCATGGTTCCCTCACATTTCCTACATGGTTCCTACATGGTTCCTGCATGGTTCCTACATGGTTCCTACATGGTTCCTGCATTGTTCCTGCATAGTTCCTCCATGGTTCTAGCACACTTCCCTCACAATTCCTGCATAGTTCCCCCATGGTTCTTATATGGTTCCTTCATGGTTGCTGCATGGTTCCCTCACATTTCCTCCATGGTTCCTACATGGTTCCTAAATGGTTCCTCCATGGTTCCTACATGGAACCATGGAGGAACATTTTGATTTGATTGCATTTTGATTGCATTGCATTTTGATTTACAAAATGCAATGTAAATCAAAATAAATTAAACTACACCTTATTATGTTAAATAACGGTTTCTGTATTTATTATGTGTTCAAGTTGCAAATATTTACCTTATTTTTATATTAAACTTAGAGTTTGTGGTTTTAAGAGTGTCCATTACCTTGGTTTCAGAAGCGGAAGCAGTTCTTTGTTTTTCTTGCAGGCTAAATTTAGCATACTTAGCTCTGTGTTTGCTGCCAAAATGCCGACGTAGATTAAACTCTTTTACTACTGACATTTGCCTAAAAACACAAAAGAAAAACTGTTATTTTACCATGAGATACTTGAGAATGTCAATTTTTCTTTTTTTGGACATGTTGGGTTTAGTTTGTAAAGGTTTTTCTTAAGTCCATCAGTTCTGAAAAATCGTCTTGCTCATAGCTACCGTTATCATTGTAAGTAACGACAAAATGCATGATGGGAGATGTAGTTTATTGTCTATATGCGCTTTAAAGCGCTGTAAGCTTATTTTAAGTCTTAAAATTTTAAAATTTTAAATTTAAGCCAGTAATGCCCAAGCTCTTGAGGGCCACATGAAATGACGTGACGGTAGTTAAAAATATTTACCCGACATTTACATGGTAAATACCAGCAAGTTACCTGGTATTTACTAAATATTTTCCTGACACCTACCAGGTATTTGTACAATAATTACCTGGTAGATATCCTGGAACTTTGTAGTCTATAAACCCACTGAATGTGTCTATATGTGGCTTTGTTAGGGTGATAATAACTTAGATATTTACCTGGTAATTACCAGGTATTTACTCAAAAATGATACCAAATTTACCTGGTAACTACCACTTATTTTCCTGGTAATTACTTGATATTTACCTGGTAACTACCACTTATTTTCCTGGTAATTACTTGATATTTACCTGGTAACTACCACTTATTTTCCTGGTAATTACTTGATATTTACATGGTTAAAAAGTCAACATTTTATGACAAAACCTGTCATAAAAAGAAGCAAAAGAAGTGAAAGTAACAATTTTGTAACTTTAACTTTACAAACATGTAACAATACAAAAGTTGGGATTTTAAAAGAAAAGGGTTAGGGTTAGGGTTAGTTTCATGATTTTTATGACACAAACTTGTGATTTAACAGAGAAAACTTATTTTTTTTTCCAAATTTTAGATTTTTTTGATAAAAATTCTCCTTTTACAACAAAAGTTGTGGCAAAATTCACAATTTTACAACAAAAACTGTCATTATAGGACATTATTAAATTATTTTATCTTATCTTATCTTATATTTAATTAGATTATATTATCAGGTAAACGCCTCCACAGTCACCTGGATTGGTGAGTTCGGGTCAGAACTTTGTTGCTGTTTCTGATGTTTTATTCTTCGTCTAACTTCCTTTTATTGCTGAATATTTGTTGAAAGTTCTGGGAAGCAGAGCAACTGGAACCAGAATAAACCAGCAGACTCACCTCTCAGGTTCTCTGGGAACCTTCTGGAAGCTGCGGTCTTGTTTGCTCCAGTAAAGTTCTGATCTTCCTTCTGTAAAGGTTCGGGTCCAGAGAAGGTTCTTCCAGGAGGCGAAGACACCAACTGAGGCAGGAGGTGGACCGACAGCTGCCACCGCAGCAGCTGATCCGGCTCTGCTGATCCGGTCTGGACCAACCAGCTCTGACCACCACAGATCCCAGTTTGCCCCAGTTTCCCACTTCTGCCAGACTAAATCCTGTCTGCAGGTCTGTCTGGACCGGTGCTGCCCAGACGCTGCTGGGCTCCGTCACAGGGATGGATTAGGATCTGTGACCACCTGGAGGCTGGAGGCGCACTATGACCCGACCGGACCACCAGGACCCGACTGGACTGGCAGGACCCAACCGGACCACCAGGACCCGACTGGACTGGCAGGACCCGACTTGACTGGCAGGTCCTGACCGGACCACCAGAAACCGACCGGACCACCAAGACCCGGCCGGACCCACAGGACTTGACTGGACCACCAAGAACCGACCGGACCACCAGGACCCGACAGGACCACCAAGATCCGACCGGACCACCAGGACCCGACCGGACCACCAGGACCCGATTGGACTGGCAGGACCCGACAAGACTGGCATGACCCGACCGGACCACCAAGACCTGAACGGACCCGCAGGACCCGACTGGACTGGCAGGACCCGACTAGACTGGCAGGACCTGACCAGACCACCAGGACCCGACCAGACCACCAGGACCCGACTGGACCGGTAGGACCCGACTGGACTGGTAGGACCCGATCGGACCACCAAGACCAGACCGCACCACCAGGATCAGACCGGAGCCGCAGAACCTGACTGGACCACCAAGACCACCAGGACCCGACCAGACCCGCAGGACCTGGCTGGACCACCAGGACCCTAACAGACCCGAAGGACCTGACTGGACCAACAGGACCTGACCGGACCACTAGGACCCGACCGGACCACCAAGACCAGCAGGACCTTACTGGACCACCAGGACCCGACCAGAACACCGGGACCCGACCGGAACTCTAGCACCCAACCGGACCACCAAGACCTGCAGGACCTTACTGGACCACCAGGACCCGACCAGAACACCGGGACCCGACCGGACCACGAGCACCCAACCAGACCACCAAGACCTGCAGGACCCAACTGGACCATCAGGACCTGACTGGACCACCATTACCTAACTGGACCGGTTCCTCTCAGTTCAGTCCAGTTCAGAGACCAGCAGAACCCCCACACAGACTGAAGTGCTTCTGTGTCCCGGGCTCCTGCAGGGGGCGGGTCCAGGTGGCTCCTCCCCCTCTGACCTCTGACCTGATAGGAGGACGGATGTTGGACACTTTCTGTCCAGAAGTCACTTTGTAAAAGTCTTGATTTTTATGACACAAAACTGTGGTTTGATGTCAAAAAGTCACAATTTAAGAATTTATTTTTAAAAAATTGTTGTGAAATTTGTGACGTTACAACAAAATAATAACTTAATGTAATTTCACGTCTAAGAGTCATGACTGGATCAAAGAAAGTCACTTTTATTACAAACAGATTTTATCACATTAAAGT
The DNA here is from genome assembly GCA_018398805.1 of Hirundichthys speculiger. Lineage (NCBI taxonomy): Eukaryota > Metazoa > Chordata > Actinopteri > Beloniformes > Exocoetidae > Hirundichthys > Hirundichthys speculiger. The sequence continues at coordinate 405,560 of JAGFBZ010000516.1, forward strand.
TTTATAATGAAAACTTGTGATATTTGGAAATTAAAGAGTTTAGAATAAAAGAAACTGATGAATGGTTTTTATGTCAAAACGGGACAAATATAAAGATAAAAGGTTGATTTCATTAATGTCCTGATTGAACAAAAATCTATGATTTTTCAAACAAAATGTAACTATTTTTAAAAAGTTGTGATTTGGTGAATTTCACGAATCGTTTGGATTTGATGTGATATTTCAGATTTCATGAAGAAGTTTGATTTTTTGACAAAAATGCAGGAAAGTTTAGTGATTTTAGGACGTGAAGTTTTACTGTTCAGTCAAATACCTGCGATAAATTCAGAAGCCTTGGAATTTGGGATTTTTAAAATAAACTCTCGCAATCTATAAAAGTCGTGATGTTGAGACAAAAAGGCGGAAAATTCTGTCAAAAAAGGCGCAATTTTGTAAAATTTTCATGAAAAAAATTAACTTTTCACAACAAAAAGTTGCAAAATTTGTGGTTTTAGGACGTAACGTAGTTTTGTGTCAAAAAGCTGTGATTTTGTTCGTGAAGTAAAAATTTTAATAAGAAATTTAAGAAATTGGGATTTTGTTAAATAAATCTAATTACAGGATTTAAATTTGCAGTTACATTATATGTTAGATTACATTAAAGCATATTAAACTATATCATATTAGACTAAATTAGACTATATCAGTTTATATTAGATCCTATTAGATCAGATTACACTAGATTATATCAGATTAGACTAGATTTGTCTATATTTTAATTGAACATCTGAAACGACTCCGCTGAGGTGAACGAACCTCAATCACGTTTTAAACCACAATTTTAAAGAAAAGTGTCAGGAGCATGTCAGTCACAAAAGCGTGTCTGTCTCTGAAGCCACACCCACCGTCTATGAAGCCACACCCTCCTGTCTCTGAAGCCACACCCACCCGTCTGTGAAGCCACACCCTCCTGTCCTGGGGGGCGTAATCAACACCGGCGTGACCGTCTCTCTGAGGACACACTGCAGCTGAAACCAGAACACGCTACACGGCCTTTAGAACACGTCATGGACACTGCTGGGGGACTCAGAGGGACAGGAGGGCTGATAATCGCTGTGGAGGACATGTGAAGCTGGAGACCCTGGTGGCCTCTCACACGATCCGAACAAATACTCAGGATGATACCGACTCATCTCCGTCTCTGCTCCACAGCCACGGCTGAATGACTGGAGACAGATGAGACCGTCCTCCACAGCTGGAGACTCAGACAAGCAGATAACCTTTCAGATTTTTATCTCCACACTGACGGGTGTCAGTTGTAGCGCCCCCTGTGGACCAGAGCTCACTACTCCAGCAGTTATGTCCATGTCTCATGTCCAGCTTCTCTACACCTGGTCAGAGGACGGACGAGGTCCAGAGTTCACAGATTCATGTTCAGATTCATGATGGTTTCTAATGTTCTGATTCTACACGTTCCCTGTAGAGACATCTCCTTGACTGGATCCAGTGACCTTTAGAACCGTCTGTAGACTGAGCTTAGGCTCTTCAGGTCCAGTCATGGAGACAAAGCGGTCCTCCAGGCCCTCAGACGCTCCCACAGCTCTTTATCTAGACGTTGGTAGCTCGCAAATGAGATCCAGACAAGTTACTGCCTTTACACTTGTTAGAGGAGTTCACGCTCAGGGAAATACCACTCATTTATAATATAAAATTAAATTAAAATAATTCATTTATAATCATAGGACAATTTATCCTAAAAATAAAAATAAAACCATTTTCACATAAAATAATTATGTTTAAAAACCACAAATTCTTAATCTTTGTTATTAAAAAAATGCTTTGTTATAAATCAACAATGAAAAGAATTTACCAACTTTTTGTCATGAAAAAATACCAAATTTACTAAATACACTTTTTGTACAGAAATTCCAAAATTTCTGTAATAAAATCCCAACTTAAATAGAATCACTAAAGTAAAGAAACTGCAGCCTCTAGTGGTCGGTAGAGGAACTGCTGCCTCTAGTGGTCAGTAGAGGAACTGCAGCCTCTAGTGGTCAGTAAAGAAACTGCAGCCTCTAGTGGTCAGAGGAACCCCAGCCTCTAGTGGTCGGAAGAGGAACTGCAGCCTCTAGTGGTCAGTAAAGAAACTGCAGCCTGTAGTGGTCAGAGGAACCCCAACCTCTAGTGGTCGGTAAAGTAACTGCAGCCTCTAGTGGTCAGTAGAGGAACTGCAGTCTCTAGTGGTCAGTAAAGAAACTGCAGCCTCTAGTGGTCGGAGAAACCCCAGCCTCTAGTGGTCGGTAGAGGAACTGCAGCCTCTAGTGGTCGGTAAAGGAACTGCAGCCTCTAGTGGTCGGTAGAGGAACTGCAGCCTCTAGTGGTCGGTAAAGGAACCGCAGTCTCCAGTGGTCGGTAGAGGACCTGCAGCCTCTAGTGGTCGGTAAAGGAACTGCAGCCCCTAGTAGTTGGTAGAGGAACTGCAGCCTCTAGTGGTCAGTAGAGGAACTGCAGCCTCTAGTGGTCGGTAGAGGAACTGCAGCCTTTAGTGGTCGGTAAAGGAACTGCAGCCTCTAATGGTCGGTAGAGGAACCGCAGCCTCTAGTGGTCGGTAGAGGAACCGCAGCCTCTGGTGGTCGGTAGAAGAACCGCAGCCTCTAGTGGTCGGTGGAGGAACCGCAGCCTCTGGTGGTCTGAAGAGGAGCCACAGCCTCTAGTGATCATTAGAAGAACCGCAGCCTCTGGTGGTCAGTAGAGGAACCGCAGCCTCTAGTGGTCGGTAGAGGAACCGCAGCCTCTAGTGGTCGGTAGAGGAACCGCAGCCTCTAGCGGTCAGTAAAGGAACTGCAGCCTCTAGTGGTCAGAGGAACCTCAGCCTCTAGTGGTCGGTAGAGGAACTGCAGCCTCTAGTGGTCGGTGAAGGAACTGCAGCCTCTAGTGGTTGGTAAATGAACTGCAGTCTCTAGTGGTCGGTAGAGGAACTGCAGCCTCTAGTGTTCGGTAGAGGAACTGCAGCCTCTGGTGGTCAGTAGAGGAACTGCAGTCTCTAGTGGTCGGTAGAGGAACTGCAGCCTCTAGTGGTCAGTAGAGGAACTGCAGCCTCTAGTGGTCGGTAGAGGAACTGCAGCCTCTAGTGTTCGGTAGAGGAACTGCAGCCTCTAGTGGTCGGTAGAGGAACTGCAGCCTCTAGTGGTCAGTAGAGGAACTGCAGCCTCTAGTGTTCGGTAGAGGAACTGCAGCCTCTAGTGGTCAGTAGAGGAACTGCAGCCTCTAGTGGTCGGTAGAGGAACTGCAGCCTCTAGTGGTCGGTAGAGGAACTGCAGCCTCTAGTGGTCAGTAGAGGAACTGCAGCCTCTAGTGGTCAGTAGAGGAACTGCAGCCTCTAGTGGTCGGTAGAGGAACTGCAGCCTCTAGTGGTCGGTAGAGGAACTGCAGCCTCTAGTGGTCAGTAGAGGAACTGCAGTTTACTTCCATCAGTAGTGTCAGACTCCTCAGTCCAGATTCACCTCCCCATTGACCCGTGGTTCTGGAGGTTCTGCTATAGAAACGTGATCTGGTGGACATGCGTGGAGACTGACTCTGAGATAAAGCGTGGCTGTGTGCGTCACCGCCTCGTCCTGCTGCTTTGAATGCTATCAGCTCTCTTTCAAGCCGGCCTAAACACTGAGGAGCGTCGAAGGAAACCCCCTGGAGGAATCCGGGCCGGTCCAGATATGAATCGCCGCTCTGAGCCTCGCAGAATAAAGACAACAGATGAAGAGAAAGGAATAAACTCTGCCTCCCTCCCTGGAACGATCTCCCACGTTGATTGCTTTCAGTCCTCGTGTTTGTGACTCCAGAGATACAGATGATGAACGAAGAGCCTGAATGTTTCTAGTCTGGAACATCTTGTCTTTTATGGTACCAGGACGGACTTCAGGTCCAGTTTAGCTGCAGCTCTTCTGAGATTCACAGAAACCAGTTGTTTTAGTTGTGGTTGTGGTTCTCATGGTACCAGGACTCTGTTGGGTTTCTCTGTCAGAGGTTTCAGATGTACCAGGGAGGGAGTCCAGTCCCTGGAGCTTTTCAAAGTGGTTCTGATGCCCACTTGTTAGGTATAAAAATTCAAATGTATGTCAAAAGCTAAAAAAAAAAAAAAAAAAAAAAAAAAAAAAAAGTTAAATAACAGCAAAAAGTTATGATTATTTTCAAGAAAAACATGCAATTCCACTGCTGCAAGTCACGGTTTCAGGACAAGCTGAGATTTTTTTGTCCAAAAGCTGCAGTTTTGTAAAATTTGTGATTTTTTATGACACAAAATCATGATTTGAGGTCAAAAAGCAAAAAGTCAATTTGACATTTAATGACTTTTTCTTACAACAAAAAGTTGGGAATTTTTGTAAAGTAGAAGTTTTGTGAATTACTCGATTTTAAGACAGTTAGTCGTGATTTGATGTCAAAACATTTTGATTTAGTGAAAGTTTACATTTTATGACAAAAATATGTTTTTTTAATGACAAAGTTGTGCTATTACCAAATTTTTTTTAAAGTTTTACAACAAAAGTAATTAATTATATCAAAATGTGCAATTTTGTGAAACTTGATATTTTATGATAATAAATTGACAATAATATTGTAAAATAGTTTAGTTGTCAGTTTGTGAAATTTGAGATTTCATGGCAAAACTTCGCTTTTTACAACACAAAGTTAAAAATTTTAAAAAAATTCAGATCATACAGCATAAATGTGTTATTTTATGGCAAATAGTTGCAATATTGAATTAAAACATCAGTTATGATTTTAGAACAAAAATGTAATTCCACAAAAGCAGCAATTTTACAGCAAGATCTGATTTCTTTTTTGCAAAACTTCAACAATAATTGTGATTTGATGTCGGAAGGTTTACTAACTCTGGTTGGATCACCTAGATGATGGGTCTGATCTGTTAAGAAAGATGCTAGCAAACACTGCAAACACTTTGAATCAAGCTGTCTAATAAACCCCAGCTGCAAGCTAGCTAACAAATGTTTACTAATTAGATAGCAAATAAACCCCAGCTACAAGCTAGCTAACAAATGTTTACTAATTAGCTAGCAAATAAACACTAGCTACAAGCTAGTTAACAAATGTTCACTAATAGGACAGATGTAATATATTATCTTACAGGCTAGCTAGTGCAGTTATTGTGATATTTTTGGTGGAAATTGTTCAGGATTAAACTTAAAGTGTCGCAGGTTATCTGTGTGACGTTTGCTTCAGCAGTCATTGGGTCAATAGCTTCATTAGCTTCATCAGCTTTAGCTGATGTCTTTCCCTCTTGACATCGTGTTAACACACACCTGACTGCTCCAGACCAGAGAACATCTGCTTTTACAGAGATCACCTGGTGATCATCACCTGGTTACACCTGCTGATGATCTGCAGCTCCTGGCTGAAGCATAAGGGGGTACTTATGATTGCCCACATGGGGTTTTTGTCTTTGCTTTTGTTAACTAAATAATGGTGTGAAAAAAGTTAAATGTTGTTTTTCATTTGAGATTGTATTTGAGTAATAGTGAGACCCATGGTTTTCATTATGTTTACATACAAAAACAAATACAACAAGGGAAAAAAAGATGGGCTGAAAACTTCTCTACATGACTGTTCTTCTCTTTAATGCTGATAAATTAACATCTGCTGCTTCTTAAAAGAGACAAATGTCAAACTTGACTTTCATTGTGTGAGAAAACAGATCCTGTTTATGTCACGTTTATAGAGCGGTTATAAAGCAGATCTTTGGCTCCTCCTGGTGTTCATCAATGGTACTGCAGCTGAGACTTCAACACGGCTCTGATTAAAGATTTGAGGTCACAACAAACAGTAAAATCACATTTCCTGTTTCTATAAAAATCACAGACTGCGGCTGTGAACTTGTCTGTCATCTGTGGTTTCGTCTCTGCTGTTTACTGGAACAGTGGGGGATGTTTTTACCGGATCAGCTGGAGACCTCACAGAACCTCCAGAGACAACATTGGTGTGATTAACCATCAGAGTCTGAGTCAGAGAGACTTCTGGTTCTGATCGCTGTGACTGTGGCCGAAACGGACCATGACTGCATCTGCAGCCATCTGTGGTTCACAAACACCTCCTCCTGAACACATCTGTGGTCTTCAGAGAGCAGATGAAAGGGAAGTCCCTAATAGTCACCGCAGAAAGCAGCTGAGGGTTTATTTGACCTCATAACAAACAGATTTTAACCACCAGAACATGATGTAACATCCTCAACATCCACACAGCAGAAAATAACCAGAAAAACTCAACTTCAATCATAAAACATGACAGCAGCAGCTACCTTGTTAGTTACCATGTGTTTGCTACCTTGCTAGTATGTGTTTATTAGCTGTATTATTATCCATTGTTGTTAGCAAGCTTGTGAGCTAGTTGTATCTAGTTAACTAAATGTGTAAGCATCTTATTAGCCAGCGTTTATTGGCTAGCTTCCTAGCAAGGCTAGTATTTTGATAGCTGGCCTGGTAGTTAGTATTTTTAGCTAGTGTTTGTTTTCTACCTGCCCTGGTAATTAACATTTGTTAGCTGGCTTATCAGTATGTGTTTATTAGCTAAATTGTAAGTTCATGATTATTAGCTAGCTTGTTAGTTAGCATAGTATTTGTTAGCTGGTCTATTAGCTTCCTTGTTAGCTAATGCTAGTTATCAGGATTATGAGCTAGCTTTTATTGGTTAGCTTTGTAGTTAGCATCTTTTGGTAATTCTTTGGCTCATATTTGTTAGCTAGCCTGTTAGTTAGCTTTCATTAGCTAGCCAGTTTATCAAAGTGGTGCCTCCTCATTCTGAAACTAAAACTGCTCCTGGAGGAAAGGTGACAAAAAGATCATTCAAGTAAGTTTTAATCACAAAATGTGATGCAATAAACACATGGAAAACACCAAACAAACACCGAACAGTGAAAGGATGACACTGGACAAAGACTGTGTTTAACCAGGAGAAAATAGAGCTAGCGATCAGCGATCAGCTGCTCTTTGCTAAACACACAACCCATCAGTTTAAATCTAACGGTGTATTCCATTTACCTCGTAAGTCAGAACTTGGAATGAAGCCTGAATTGACCTCAATTCAGTTGCCAAGTCAAAATTTTTAGCGGCTTATACAGGTACGAACTGACTCTGCCCAACCTCCGTTAATCCAAAAATGGATGGAAGCCAGAAAAAACTCATTTTAGCTTAGTTACCCAAGTCAGATCTTTTATCTTTGCTAGCTTAGCTAATGCTAACCACTGAGGCTGTGATGCTAGATCTGGGAGATGGCTGGAAGTTAGCTTTTTTAGCTGGCTAGGTTAGCTTATGCTTACCTATAATGCTAACTAATGATAGCTCATATTCCTGCTGATCAAGTCTGTCCAAACAACCTTATTTCAAGTGTCACTACTGAAACAACAACCGAAACAAGTGCTGCCAGAACTGAAAGGAGAACTAGTGTAGCTCCACTGGTACCCGTAGGGTCAGCCAGGCAACCGCAGGTGCCAGCAGAGCTACACTCATCTGTTGATGTTGTTGTTTTCTTAGTCAACCTTAGTCAACCCTAAAACGTTGCTTGACCAGAGGATCCAGCTGCTACAGGAGGAGGAAGCTAGAAACAGTCAGCTGGTGTCCTCTGGTTAGCCCTGGCTAGCAGCATTCAGCCGTGGAGACCACAGCTGTTTCAGCCTGTTAACTCAGCTTCAACCCGCAGTTGAAAGCACAACAAGCCCTATTATCTTATATTTTCATAATTATGCTCCCCTGTGAATTTGTTTTCAGATCAGAAGTCAAGACACTGCTGAGTGCGAAGCTAAAATAATGACTGTAAATATGTTCATTTCTACTGTAAATTTGGATATTTTAACATGGAGATCAATGAAAGTTGACTCATTGTTGGAGACAATCAGAAGACACACAGAGACACCCTCTCAGGAAACATAGTCTTTCCTTTGTTTTGATTGGATAACATCTGATGTGACGTTTATTTGTGAACTGTTTGTTGATTATGTGGGTTGTGAAGTTTTCACAGACATGTCAAGCATCCAAATCTGCCGAGTCATTCCCCAGATACCCTGCTCTGCAACAAAACGCACATCCTGAGGAGTTAACATGTACAAATAAACCCAAAACAGTTCTGTGAGAAAGGAAGTTGGATATTTAATGGCATATGTGTCAAATAAAACCAGTTTTAAACCTCAATGACACAGGTGCAACTAATGTCTGTACTCTACCCGTATTTAGATCAACTTAAAGGAGCTTTAGTCATGAGTGCAGTTCATTGGGTGAGTGAGCCATCAATTAAATACCGTATTTTCCAGAGTATAACTTGCACAGGAGTATTAGTTGCATCTGTCAAAGAATATGTTGTGAAGAGAAAAAAAATATATCCAAGTCTCATGGGTCAATAAGAGCAAGTGATAATTGGACCATTGATAAGCCCCCCCTCCCTGAATCGCCACCTTAACGTGGGGGAGGGGTTTGTGTGCCCGAATGATCCCAGGAGCCATGTTGTCGGGGGCATCTGCCCCTGGTAGGGTCACCCAAGGCAAACTGGTGCTGGGGGACAGGGCCAGACTAAGAGCAATTCAGACGACTCTTATAGATAGAATTAAAACAAGAGCTCGATGTCCCTTGCCCGGGTTAGGGTCACCGGGGCCCCACCCTGGAGCCAGGCCTGAGGGAGGGGCTCATTTGGGAGCTACATGGGTTCGCCTCCCCGTGGGCCCACCACCCGCAGGGAGGGCCACAGAAGTCGGGTGCTTTGTGGTACGGGCGGCAGCTGAAAGCGTGGGCCTTGGCGTGCCGACCCGCGGCTGTCGAAACTGGTTACTGGGACATGGAACGTTACCTCTCTGGCGGGGAAGGAGCCTGAGCTTGTGCGTGAGGTTGAGAGGTACCGACTAGATATAGTCGGGCTCACCTCGACGCACAGCCTGGGTTCTGGAACCAGTCTTCTTCAGAGAGGCTGGACCTGTTTCTACTCTGGAGTTGGTTCTGGAGATGGAAGGAGGATGCTGGTCAGACCTGGTAGGACCAAACCTGTAGTGAGGGTTTCTGGGAACGTCTGGCAGAGGAACCTGTCAGAAAGATCCAAAACTCATACCTCCATCAGAGCTCCAACCATCCTGAGGGAGGTGGAGGACATTGAGTCTGAATGGAGCAAGTTCTATACCTCTGTTGCTGAAGCAGCTGACCAGAGCTGTGGCTGGAAGGTTGTTGGTTCCTGCCGTGGAGACAATCCTGGTTCCTCCAGTCCACAGATGCACAATGTGTCAAAAACCTGGGCGTCAATTTTGACTCTGAACTTAATTTTATTCCTCACATCAAAAACGTAACAAAGATAGGTTTTTATCATGTTCAGAACATATCCAGAGTCGGCCGTTTCTCTCTCAGGCTAACACGGAGGTGCTGATGTAGCTTAGACGACTGTAATGTCCTGCTCTCTGGTCTTCCCAAAAGACCATTTCTAGTCTACAACTACTCCAGAACTCAGCAGCTCGTGTGCTGACGAAGACCAGGGGGCGGGAACACATTACACCTGTTCTGACATCACTGCAGCGGCTCCCCGTGTGTTTCAGTATCGACTTTAACTGTCATGGCCTGGTCGCCATGGCAGCCCTGTGTGTGTCTGTGTCTGTCTAGCGTCTCTCCCTGTCTTTAGTGGTTCCTGTTTTACTTTGAAGGTCTGTCTTGTCTCTATTGTTTTCTGCTTTGCTTCCTTCCCCTCGTTACCCTGATTCCCTGCACCTGCCTCTCGTTTGTTCCTCTGTGTATTTAAGTCCTGTCATTTTCTCCTGTTCTCTGTGGGTCCGTTGTTGTGAGTATGTGTTTTGCAGTCCTGTATGTTTCCCTTTCATCTCCTGGATTACAATAAGTTCTGTTTTTGCATTTTGACGTTTTTGGCATTTTGGATTTTTTGGTGTTTTTGATTACTTGGACTCTGTGTTTGTTAATAAATCCCTTTTGTTTTTGAGATCTCCTGCTCTTTGGTCCTCCTTCAGACACTGCAAACATGACATTAAGGTTCTTTTATTGGTTTTTAAATGTCTTAACGGTCTTGGGCCATCTCATTTATCTGACCTGCTTTTATCACATCAACCCTCGTGGACCCTGAGGTCCTCTGGTTCTGGCCTTTAATCATCCCAGAGTTAGAACAGAAACCCATGATGAGGCTGCATTCAGCCATCCTCGTCCTGATCTGTGGACCAGCCTGGAGGTTCTGGTTCTGGATAATGTGTAGGTCTACCCTGGTCTATCTGGATTGAGGTTGTCTCTGGGACGGCGCCCCCTGTGGTTGCAGGCTGTGGTGCCTCTCAGAGTGGATGACCTCCACAGGTGGTTCCTCCTCACCTGGATCCTCAGGGTCCTGATATGTTACTGAACTAGTTACTTTGTGTGTGGGTCCATATGTACGATGGAGTATTAGGGCCACACTAAGAAAAAGAAATTGCGGGAAATGTTTTTTTTTTTTTCATTCCTCACTTACGAGAAGAAAGTCGAAATGTCGAGAATAAAGTTGAAATGCAGTTTTCACAATAAAGTTGTCTTAAACATTTATTCAAACCAGCTCTACCAACATAATGTCTGTGGCTCTGTGCTTTTATCACATAGTCACAGTATTATAATAAGTATTCGTACTTTGAAGAGATTGTGCCAGAAATTGCACCTATTCAGAAAAAACTACTGATTCTGGAAACTGCATTTCGACTTTATTCTCGTAAGTGAGGAATGAAAAAAAAAAATCATTGCCCACAATTTTTTTTTCTCAGTGTCTTTTCTCAGCCCTAATAGTCCGTCGTACATGTGTGGGGGAGAGAGGGACAGGTTTTTATTAGCTGTTGTGATCCTGTTTTATGTTTTATTCTGTGAAGCACTTTGTGTTGCATTTGAATATATGAAAGGTGTTGCATAAATAAAGTTTGATTTGATTTGAATGCAGGTCGGCCAGCAGAATGTCTGGTGTGGCTGTTAAAGCCGGCGCGGGTCCTTTGAGGTTGACCATGAGGGCCTGAACGAGGACAACACCCTCCCTGCCCCCCCCCCCCCCCCCCCCCGGCTTTGAAGTGGTGGCAGATTGATCACAAACAACATAAACCTCTGCGCGACAAATGCTGGGATTTACTGGCCGAGCCAAGGAAATGGCCGTCCCGCGGTTTATAGGGCTGTTTGTGACGCTCTCGAACCTCCGGAGGGACGCAGAGGACCCTGTGAGACTGAAGCACAACAGAGGAGCTGGGATAGACACCCGTACAGCCGGACTCCTCAGATCCAGAACCGGACCAGGACTCACGTTCCTGCAGTGAAACACCGGCCTGTCGTCAGGACAAAAAATAAAAACACAACAAAAAAAAGAGCGTTGAGGCGCCTGAACAGAAATACTTTCCAGTAAAAGATTCTTTGACTGAAGCCGACTGTTCCTGGAAGAGAAGAGACCAGCAGAATCTCTAAAAAGACGCCTCAGATGAGTCACAGCAGCAGTTTCTACAGGAAACTCATCTGCTAACGTGACGCCAACCTCATCACCTCTTAAGTGATTCTAACACTAAAAACTGAGGACAAAAAGTAAAGAAATTAACGTTTGGTAGATGATTTCTTTGTTGTAACGATGGTAAATCTTCTTCCGTTGGAAAGCCTGGGCGTTTGTCTTGATCTAAATGGATCCACATCTGTCAGGAACATCTGGGGGATGAGCAGCAGAGCTGAGGATGTCTGAGACAACAAACAGATTTTTTTTAATTTTTTTTTTTTACTGTTGACTCCTCTTTGGTGGATTGAATTCTGAAGAAACAATTTAACAGTGCGTCCAGTGTGGTGTCCACCTGTCCATCCCCGACACACCCAACAGCAGCAGAGTCATCGGGATATCTGACAGTGGACAAGTCCACAGACGATGGAGGAACGAGTCCACAGATGATGGAGGAACGAGTCCACAGATGATGGAGGAACGAGTCCACAGATGATGGAGGAACGAGTCCACTGATGATGGAGGAACGAGTCCACTGATGATGGAGGAACGAGTCCACAGATGATGGAGGAACGAGTCCACAGATGATGGAGGAACGAGTCCACAGATGATGGAGGAAGGAGGAACGAGTCCACTGATGATGGATGGAGGGAACGAGTCCACAGATGATGGAGGAACGAGTCCACTGATGATGGAGGAACGAGTCCACAGATGATGGAGGAACGAGTCCACTGATGATGGAGGAACGAGTCCACAGATGATGGAGGAACGAGTCCACAGATGATGGAGGAACGAGTCCACAGATGATGGAGGAACGAGTCCACAGATGATGGAGGAACGAGTCCACAGATGATGGAGGAACGAGTCCACAGATGATGGAGGAACGAGTCCACAGATGATGGAGGAACGAGTCCACAGATGATGGAGGAACGAGTCCACTGATGATGGAGGAACGAGTCCACAGATGATGGAGGAACGAGTCCACAGATGATGGAGGAACGAGTCCACAGATGATGGAGGAACGAGTCCACAGATGATGGAGGAACGAGTCCACAGGCGGAGGAGGAACGAGTCCACAGGTGGGTCCTTGAACAGCTGTTACTGGAAGGGGCTCATCAACGGTCCAATTATCACCTGCTCTTATTGACTAATGAGACTCATATTTTTGACAGATGTGGTCAATACTCCTGTGTGACTTATAGTCTGGAAAATACGGTATATAGTTGATGGTTCACTCACCCAATGACTCTGAGTTTACTGGAGCTCTGTGAGGTTTAAGCTGAACAGGAAGTGGACAGCTCAGTACTCTGAGCAGCTCCTGCACCGCCCACCACCAGAACCCACTCCAGATGGACCAACTGTGGTTTGTCAGGTAGTCAGTGATCCAGGACACAGTGGACATGCTGACCTCCATCAGCAGCTTCTCACCCAGCAACGGTCCATGGTGTTGACCTGGAGAAATCTCACAGTACAACCTCCAGCACCATCCAGGTGTGATGACAGCATCTTCCATGCCCAGGTGAGGCTCTGAGGGGGGAGATGGGATGGGCAGCACTGGTGGGTGGGCCTCAACCAGGCGGCGCTCCACTTGTCCACTGCAGTCTTTGGGTCTGCAGGACTTTGTCTGACTTCATCCAGGGAGGTTCCAGGGATCTTAGTCAGTCTGACAGAGTTCAGGCACATCTGGAATCTGGATCAGAGCCAGCTGATCCAGGTGCTGCCAGGTAGCTGTTCATCAATTATCCCAGGTAGCTGCTTTTGTGGATGAAGGTAGCTGCCGCCTGCTGCTTGGTTAAAGGTTCTCAGAACCTTCTGGACCGACCCAAGCAATTAATAGCAAAACAACCCTTTTCAAACTGATACGAAGTACCAGTTGCTACTAAGACCATTACTGATGTCTTTCCCTGTTGGTATTGTGTTCTCTAGATCAGCAAACTGCCAGAATGTCTTCTTTTCTGGAGGTCTGTAGACCTGCTGATGATCAGTTTATCCAGGGTTTGTGGTCAGATGCTCCTGCAGCAGTAAGGGGGTACTTAGGACTGCCCACATGACTTCTTTTTTTTTTTTTTTTTTAGCTCCATCTTTGTTAAATAAATAATGGCTATAATGTAAACGTTCTCTGTTGTTGTTCATGTGAGGTTTCGTCATTTAACACTGGGAGCTGCTATCATCAGATAAAACTTCAGAGGGCGCACTAATACTTTAAACCGTGATCCTCTTTGCACACTGACCCTCTAAAGACAGGCCTGCTGTAATGTTTCAAAGAGTCACCAGAGGGCAGCGTTTCCTAAGAAAAGAGAACAGATCTTCATGACTCGTCCTGCGCCTGAGAGATCAACTCAAAAAGACTCAGAACCTGAAAGGTATGTTGTATGAGTAAACAGTAAACAGTGGGGGCTGTAGTTGGTAGAGCGGGTCGTCCAGTCACTGTAAGGTTGTTGGTTCAATCCCACAGGACGGTGAATCTTAATTTACGCCCAGTGGTCCTGGCAGCCGCCCGCTGGTGTGTGAATGAGAGGCCGATGTAAAGTGCTTTGGAGGCACCATGAAGGTGTCTAGATGTGCAGTCATTTACCGAAGTAAGAGCATCCCTGTAGCTACCAGACGGTTGGATCTCCTTCAGCAGCAGTCGAAACATCTCTCAGCATCTCCACAAGAACTGAACTGAACTTCTGAAAGTTCAGGAGGAATTCAGGAACATTTCTCTTTCCAGACTGCTTCAGCTCAAATGTATTTTTAGGAAGTCACGGTTCCACCCTTGGTTCCCCCACTGTTCCCTCATGCTTCCACCACGGTTCCACCCATGGTTCCACCACGGTTCCCTCATGCTTCCACCATGGTTCCCCCACTGTTCCACCCATGGTTCCCCCATGTTCCCTCAGGGTTCCACCCATGGTTCCAGTCTTTGTACCACCCTTGATTCCACCACGGTTCCCTCATGCTTCCCCCATGGTTCCCCCACGGTTCCACCCATGTTCCCTCAGGCTTCAACCACTGTTCCACCATGGTTCCCCCACTGTTCCCTCATGTTTCCACCATGGTTCCACTCATGGTTCCACCACGGTTCCCTCATGCTTCCACCACGGTTCCACCCATGGTTCCACCACGGTTCCCTCATGCTTCCACCCATGGTTCCACCACGGTTCCCTCATGCTTCCACCATGGTTCCCCCACGGTTCCACCCATGGTTCCCCCATGTTCCCTCAGGGTTCCACCCACGGTTCCAGTCTTTGTACCACCCTTGATTCCACCATGGTTCCCTCATGCTTCCCCCATGGTTCCACCCATGTTCCCTCAGGCTTCAACCACTGTTCCACCATGGTTCCCCCACTGTTCCCTCATGTTTCCACCATGGTTCCACTCATGGTTCCACCGCGGTTCCCTCATGCTTCCACCACGGTTCCACCCATGGTTCCACCACGGTTCCCTCATGCTTCCACCATGGTTCCACCCATGGTTCCACCACAGTTCCCTTATGCTTCCACCATGGTTCCCCCATGGTTCCACCCATGGTTCCCCCATGTTCCCTCAGGGTTCCACCCACGGTTCCAGTCTTTGTACCACCCTTGATTCCACCATGGTTCCCTCATGCTTCCCCCATGGTTCCACCCATGGTTCCCCCGCTGTTCCCTCATGTTTCCACCATGGTTTCACCCATGGTTCCACCATCTTCCCTCAGGCTTCCCCCATGGTTCCACCACGGTTCCACCCATGGTTCCCCCATGTTCCCTCAGGGTTCCACCCACGGTTCCGGTCTTTGTACCACCCTTGATTCCACCATGGTTCCCTCATGCTTCCCCCATGGTTCCACCCATGGTTCCCCCGCTGTTCCCTCATGTTTCCACCATGGTTCCACCCATGGTTCCACCATCTTCCCTCAGGCTTCCCCCATGGTTCCACCCATGGTTCCACCATCTTCCCTCAGGCTTCCCCCATGGTTCCACCACGGTTCCACTCATGGTTCCACCATCTTCCCTCAGGCTTCCCCCATGGTTCCACCACGGTTCCACTCATGGTTCCACCATCTTCCCTCAGGCTTCCCCCATGGTTCCACCCATGGTTCCCCCATGTTCCCTCAGGCTTCCACCATGGTTCCACCACAGTTCCACCACGGTTCCACCCATGGATCCAGACTTGGTTCCACCCTTGATTCCCCTATGGTTTCATCATTATTAATGATCACTTATCACCATAGTTAGCTCAAATCATGGTCCTCCCTCCTCCGTGCTTCACCATTGATATGATGTTTTGTTGTTTATCTGTGTTCTCTTTGCTCCATACGTGGTTCTGGGAAACCCCAGCAGTGTGGTGTGTTCTCTGACAAACTTCATCTTCTTCCATGGTGTTCAGAGTCCTTTGTCCAGCAGGCTTTTGAACAGAGATGTTTCCAGTTCCAGTGGTCTTCCAGGCTGCAGCTGTTCCTCTTGGGTTCTTCTGGAAGCTCATTGAGGATTCTGTGTTGATTTGCTGCTGTGAGGAACTGCTGCAGGGCTTTGAGTGAATTAACTGTCAGAGCTCATTGATGAGATAAAAACACAGATGCTCCTCTGTTCTCCGGCAGGGAGCTGACTGACATACCTGCATGGCCTCATCCACCCTCTCCAGACCTGACTGGGGTCGCTCTGGTTGGGGTTACCCTAACTCTAACCCCTAACCCTAACCCCCAACCCCCAACCCCCAACCCTAACCCATGGATGCTGTAGATGACTGAGGCGGCTGCAGGTTTCCAGACTGTCGTCTCCTCCAGAACCATCTATGAGCTGGTACCAGCGACAGCGCTGGTTAGATGAGTTAGAGAACTTAGCTCCTCATCGTCTCGGTGTTGTTGTTAGACACTTGTTTATTATATACAAATGCAATAAAAGTGAAACTTTATCCTCTATTATCACGTCTGAAATCACAAATGTTGCAAAACTGTCACTTTTTAAGCTACTGGGGTAAAATATTGTCCAACTAATCTAATCTACTGATTCAAATCACAGCTTTTATCGTAGAGAGAAATAGTTTTTGTTGTAAAATCGTGATTTAGAAGTCAGTTTCAATGATGAAGTCGTTGTCAGGTCAGAGGTCAGGGGTCAGGGTCGGAGGGGGAGGAGCTTGCAGTCTACCTGTGCAGGTGTATTTATAAAGTATAAATGAGGTGGAGGCGTGGTCTCCTGGCCAGTTCTCGCCAGCCCCTCCCCCCTCCTCCTCGTTCCTCGTCAGCCTCGTCAGTGTCGGTTCTCTGCAGTTACTTTCTTCTCTTCCAGTAAACCAAAAAAAAAGACCTCATTAAAATTCCTGCCTGATCCTGACGCTGGCAACAACCCCCCCCACCCCCCCACCCCCGCCTTTCAGAGCGGCCAGTCAGGCGTGAGCTCTATACGGTCTCTATACGCAGGACTCAGAGGGACCAGTGGGGGGCAGCAGCCTGAAACTGCAGAAGCTTCCAGCTCTGGTTGATCTTCTCTCCACGTCCTTGTCGTTGATCAGACACTAATCACCAATGATAATTAAAACCAGATTAAATTAAAAAAACATAATCAAATACATGTGGGCGACCTTCAGAACCCTTCACTGCTTCCATTCAACCAATCCCTGAAGACCTGATGTCCAGCAGGTCTGGAGACCTCCGTGTTGATGTCCAGCAGGTCTGAAGACCTCCACATTGATGTCCAGCATGTCTGCAGACCTCCACGTTGACGTCCAGCAGGTCTGCAGACCTCCACGTTGATGTCGAGCATGTCTGCAGACCTCCACGTTGACGTCCAGCAGGTCTGCAGACCTCCAAGTTGATGTCGAGCATGTCTGCAGACCTCCACGTTGACGTCCAGCAGGTCTGAAGACCTCCACGTTAACGTCCAGCAGGTCTGCAGACCTCCACGTTAACGTCCAGCAGGTCTGGAGACCTCCACGTTGACGTCGAGCATGTCTGCAGACCTCCACGTTGACGTCCAGCAGGTCTGAAGACCTCCACGTTAACGTCCAGCAGGTCTGGAGACCTCCACGTTGACGTCGAGCATGTCTGCAGACCTCCACGTTGACGTCGAGCATGTCTGCAGACCTCCACGTTGACGTCCAGCAGGTCTGAAGACCTCCACATTGATGTCCAGCATGTCTGCAGACCTCCACGTTGACGTCCAGCAGGTCTGGAGACCTCCACGTTGACGTCCAGCAGGTCTGGAGACCCCCACGTTGACGTCCAGCAGGTCTGCAGACCTCCACGTTGATGTCCAGCAGGTCTGGAGACCTCCACGTTGACGTCCAGCAGGTCTGCAGACCTCCACGTCGACGTCCAGCAGGTCTGTAGACCTCCATCTTGACGTCCAGCAGGTCTGGAGACCTCCACGTTGACGTCAAGCAGATCTGAAGACCTCCACGTTGACATCCAGCAGGTCTGGAGACCTCCACATTGATGTCCAGCATGTCTGCAGACCTCCACGTTGACGTCCAGCAGGTCTGCAGACCTCCACGTTGATGTCGAGCATGTCTGCAGACCTCCACGTTGACGTCCAGCAGGTCTGGAGACCTCCACGTTGACGTCCAGCAGGTCTGGAGACCCCCACGTTGACGTCCAGCAGGTCTGCAGACCTCCACGTTGACGTCCAGCAGGTCTGGAGACCTCCACGTCGACGTCCAGCAGGTCTGCAGACCTCCACGTCGACGTCCAGCAGGTCTGTAGACCTCCATCTTGACGTCCAGCAGGTCTGGAGACCTCCACGTTGACGTCAAGCAGATCTGAAGACCTCCACGTTGACATCCAGCAGGTCTGGAGACCTCCACGTTGACGTCCAGCAGATCTGAAGACCTCCATGTTGATGTCCAGCATGTCTGCAGACCTCCACGTTGACGTCCAGCAGGTCTGCAGACCTCCGCGTTGACGTCCAGCAGGTCTGCAGACCTCCGCGTTGACGTCCAGCAGGTCTGCAGACCTCCGCGTTGACATCCAGCAGGTCTGGAGACCTCCACGTTGATATCCAGCAGGTCTGCAGACCTCCACGTTGACGTCCAGCAGGTTCCTTTCTGTCACAGATGAAGATGTTCCTGATCTGACCTTCAACCTCCTGGTCCGGTTCGTCCTGCTACTGCTGGACTCCAGAAGATTCAGCAGTTACACGGGTCTGGAACACAACGCCAGGAGGGAAAGACATCAGCAGTGGCGTCTGTTGTTTCAGTCAGGAAACGATTGGTGACCGATTATTGATCAGACGTGTTCCCGGGAACACGAGCTGGTCTTGTTCCCGCCGTACAGAGACTCCTGCAGATTCTCTAAGTCTTTTGATGATGTACTTTACTGTCGATAATGAGGCGTTCAAGGTCAAATTAAAATGTGCATGACATCATAAATATGTAACACAGCTGCTGAAACTCCTGGAAGACTGAAGACAAGGTTCCAGCTGAGATGAGACAGTCTGGATGTGAATAAATGAGTTGTCTTTCATTCTCCTTCTGTCCTTTTCTGAGGACCTCTGTCCTCTCTGAGGACCTCTGCTCCAGATCAGGATTAAAGACCTCCACATGACAGTTCAGGAACCTGGTGGGAAAACATGAGGACCAGATAAACCGGGTTTGTTCTCCAGGACTGGACCGACGTCAGCAGAACAGCTGCAGTCAGACCTCCAGACCACCAGGGGGCTCCACAGGTTCAGGACCAGAGGAGAAACAGAGACATTTATGGACACATGAAGAAGAACGTTTACAAAGTCTGAAAATCTGAGATTTTCAGAGAAGTCAGAATTTCTGAGATTGTTTTAAAAGTTTTTCTGGAGGAAAATGTTCAAATATCAGATATCAGATATCAGATATAAAGTTTATAAAATCAAGTTTAAAAGTGTTTCCTCTCAAAGAAAATGAGTTTCTAAATGTTTCAACTTAGAAATGATTTACAACTTTTATATTTTAAATTTAAAAAATTTAAATTTGAAAAAAAAAAAATGATTTTTTTTTAGAAGAAAAACAAACAGATATGCAAAAGTTAAGATTATTTTGTTGAAATGTCTAATTTTTGTGATTTTATAAGAAAAAACTTTGACTCGTTTGTGAAAAATGAAGTTTTGTCAAAATGCTGCAATTAAAAAAAAACAAACAACAACAAACAGTCATGATTTTCTGACAAAACTTTACTTTTTATGACAAAGTTGCAATTTTACATCAAACGTTGTCATTTTAGGACATAAAGTTATAATTTTATGGGAAAAAAAAATCAATATTTTAGAATAAAATGTTAAAAACATGCGAGTTCGTGAAAGTTTCAGTTTTACAACAAAGAATTTGAGATTCTTACAACAAAAACATGAAATTTACAAAAAGAACAATTTTTATGAGAAAAAGTTTGGAATTTTTGTTAAAAAAGTTGATTTAAAAAAGTTGTGATTTACGATTAAAAACTTTGGAATTGGAAAAATTGTTGATTTTACGACAAAAAGTTAAATTTTAGTTAATAAAGTTGTAACTTTATGTTAAAAAGTTGCTTTTTTGCCAAAGTCGATATTATATAATAAAAAGTTGTGATTTTAGGACAAAGTGTCAATTAGATTTAGAGTTTATTGCATCCTTTAATTTTATATGACGCTGTAACATTATTGTTTTATTTTATTTTATTATATTATTACACTGTTATTTTTGTTTTATATGATATCATTAGAGTCCATAACATGATTTCATATCTTGTTATTTGATTTTTAGATAATTTATTCTGACTGTGTAAATTAATCTCTGGAGGTTTCAGTCGGAACCGGTCACATTTCAGGAACCAGAACCTCTTTGGACCTGGTTTGTCTGAACAGTTCATGGAAGTGTCTCTGAAGTTTTCTTGAGACAGTTTAAGACCAGAACCGGTCCCGAGGAACCCGGTCCAGAGGAGCCGGTCCCGGGGAGTCGGTCCCGAGGAGCCGGTCCAGAAGCCGACTCACCAGGGAGCTGGGGGGAGTTGGGGAGGGGGAGGAGGCGGGGATGCGGATGAGGAGGAGGAGGAGGAGGAGGTGAAGATCTCAGCAGCACCGCGTGTCTCCGCAACAACAGAACCAGAAGTCGCAGTGAGGAGGAGAAAGAGGAGGAAGAGGAGGAGGAGGATGCCTCGGAGGCTCTGAGCTCCAGGAAGCTGCCATGCCGTCTCTCCTCTGAGAGCCGCCGAACTTTTCCGGACTTTGCTGGACTCCTTCGATGGAAGCTCCCTCCGCGGTTCGGCCAGCCCGGTTCTAGTTGACGGACTCGGAGTTTTCCGGAGAGGAAAGGAGACGAGGAGAGGAAGAAGGCGGAGAAGGTAGGAAACCCATCGCCGCTCGGTTCGGCCGCTCCGGTCCGGACGGGTTCTGCTCGTGTTTTTCCAGCTCCTCATCTCTTCTGAACTTTTCTGACACAAGAATCCAAAAAATGTTCTGCTGCAACTTGATCCGGACGGCAGAGAGCGATCAGGTTTCTGGGCGCCAGTCCTCCGACCCGGTCCCTCAAAACCCCCAGACCCGATCCTGTAAAACTCTCCGAACCGGTCCTCTGAAACCTAAACCCAGTTTTAGAAACTCACCTTTACACACTTTTACTTTTTCTTTCCAAGTTTTCCAGCCGCGGAGTCCAAATCAAGTTTTCATTCTGAACTCCCGAACAGGTTTCTAACTATCATTCCAGGCTGTTTGACCGGTAAAAGTCTCTGTTTAACCGGTAAAAGTCTCTGTTTAACCGGTAAAAGTCTCTGTTCTAACCGGTAAAAGTCTCTGTTTTTAGAGGAAAACCACCTTAAATCAGCAGAAACCGGAGTCTTTTACTTCAGAACCCGCTCATGTTTCTCAGGAAAAACTGAAGTTCGCTTCGGGTTGGGGAGTCCACGGACGCTCGGTCAAAATATTTAGTTTTTCTTCAATAACCTCCGAACGCCGTGACCAACCGACTCCAAACCGAAGCCGAATTGTAGAGCTCGAGCAGAAACGTTCATCTGATGGTCGTCCGCTGTCACGTTAACTGTCACACGTAAAACAATCAGCATTTATTTCAATAGCTGCAGTAAGTTCAGTGTAGTTCTGTAAGGAGAGCAGAAGCTCTTCAACTTTCACAGTAAAAGAAAGAAAATAAAGAAATCAAACTTGAGTTGGAAAAACTAATTAATGAAGCTGTTAATAATTAATAATAATAATAGTAATTATTATTATTATTATTAATAATAATCTACTGGTTCTGAAGCTGGTTATTTACAGATAAATAAAGTCTTCTGATTCAGATCCATCACTTCATGGAAGGTTTTTCCGTCTTTTTCCAGAACTGAACCGAGTTGTTCAGGAACCATCCTGGTTCTGGTTGCTTCTGTTAGAAGAACTTTAGTGACGACACCGTGTGGTTCTGGATCAGCTGCATCTGATCTCGGATCAGCTGGATCTGATCCCGGATCAGCTGGATCTGATCTCGGATCAGCTGGATCTGACCCCGGATCAGCTGGATCTGACCTCGGATCAGCTGGATCTGATCCCGGATCAGCTGGATCTGGTCTCGGATCAGCTGGATCTGATCCCGGATCAGCTGGATCTGATCTCGGATCAGCTGGATCTGATCCCGGATCAGCTGGATCTGGTCTTAGGTCCACGTTCATCTTTTATTTCTCCTGAACGCTTGAATGGAAGCGGTTTCTTCTGTCCTGGTCCAGAGAGGTCAGGTAGTTCTGGTGACACCTGCTCCGACTCACCTGAGTACTTCCTTCCTTTTATTAGAACGTTTCAGGTGCATGTCCAGCTGTGGTCCAGCCGTGGTCCAGCTCTCATAGACAAACTTCTACTGAACTTCACCAGAAACCATCTGAAGAACTTCAGGAAGAAAAAGTCAGTTTGTGATCCAGTTGAGACCAGAGACCAGAACCTCTTCTGGTTCAGATGAAGGTCTTCATGGAAAAGGTTTTCCTCCTAAACTTTGAGACCACATGACTCAGAACCAGAACCAGACCTGACGGGAGACAGACGGTTCTTCTTCTGTTGCTGAGATGGTTCATCCTCTCCTGACCCTGAAACCAGGTCGTCCAGCGAGTCCAAACCCAAACCGAGACTCCAACCTGTGATCCAGAGCTGGACCAGAACAGACCAGCAGGTCCAGGTGTTGCTCAGACCAGCAGAGAACACCAGAGACGTTTGCTGGGATAAAACAATTTAACTGGATCAGCACCGACTGGATCTGAGCTGCTGGAACCAGCTCAGTTCCTCCAGAACCACTGAAGTCCATCTCATCTTCAGCACCAGAAACCAGGTCCCAGTAGAAGGTCCAGGAGCTTCATGGAGACAAAGTCTTTCATCTCCAGTCGTCTCTTCCAGCAGTTGGACAAACAGACGTCTCTGTTCTGATTGGACGAATCCAGAGAGGCGTCCAGTCCTTCCTGAGATACGTCCTTGATGGTACAGCAGCTGCTGGAGAGGAACCAGGAGGGTTCTGTTTACCAGCACAGAGGTCCAGTCCAACCAGTCTGATGGTTGAAGAACGTCAGCGACCTGGAGGTCTAGAGATCTGGAGGTCTAGAGGTCTGTAGATCTGGAGGTCTAGAGATCTGGAGGTCTAGAGGTCTGGAGATCTGGAGATCTGGAGGTCTAGAAGTCTAGAGGTCTGAAGATCTGGAGGTCTAGAGATCTGGAGGTCTAGAGGTCTGGAGGTCTGGAGATCTGGAGGTCTAGAGGTCTGAAAATCTGGAGATCTGGAGGCCTGGAGGTCTAGTGGTCTGGAGATCTGGAGGTCTAGAGGTCTGGAGGTCTGGAGGTCTGGAGGTCTAGAGGTCTGGAGGTCTAGAGGTCTGGAGGTCTGCAGGTCTAGAGGTCTGGAGGTCTAGGGAGAGATCTGGAGGTCTGGAGATCTGGAGGTCTGGAGATCTAGAGGTCTGGAGGTCTAGAGATCTGGAGGTTTGGAGGTCTGCAGGTCTAGAGGTCTGGAGGTCTAGAGATCTGGAGGTCTATAGGTCTGGAAATCTGGAGGTCTAGAGGCCTGGAGGTCTGCAGGTCTAGATGTCTGGAGATCTGGAGGTCTGGAGGTCTAGAGATCTGGAGGTTTGGAGGTCTGGAGGTCTGCAGGTCTGGAGGTCTATAGGTCTGGAGATCTGGAGGTCTAGAAGTCTGGAGATCTGGAGGTCTAAAGATCTGGAGGTCTAGAGGTCTGGAGATCTGGAGGTCTAAAGGTCTAGAGGTCTGTAGGTCTAGAGATCTGGAGGTCTATAGGTCTGGAGATCTGGAGGTCTAGAGGTCTGCAGGTCTGGAGATCTGGAGGTCTGGAGGTCTAGAGATTTGGAGGTTTGGAGGTCTGGAGGTCTGCAGGTCTAGAGGTCTGGAGATCTGGAGGACTAGAGGTCTAGAGATCTGGAGGTCAGGAGGTCTGGAGGTCTAGAGGTCTGGAGATCTGGAGGTCTAGAGGTCTGGAGGTCTAGAGGTCTGGAGATCTGGAGGTCTGCAGGTCTAGAGGTCTGGAGGTCTAGAGATCTGGAGGTCTAGAGATCTGGAGGTCTATAGGTCTGGAGATCTGGAGGTCTAGAGGCCTGGAGGTCTGCAGGTCTAGAGGTCTGGAGATCTAGAGGTCTGGAGATCTGGAGGTCTAGAGGTCTGGAGGTCTGCAGGTCTAGAGGTCTGGAGATCTGAAGGTCTAGAGGTCTGGAGATCTGCAGGCCTAAAGGTCTAGAGATCTGGAGGTCAGGAGGTCTGGAGGTCTAGAGGTCTGGAGATCTGGAGGTCTAGAGATCTGGAGGTCTGGAGGTCTGGAGGTCTGGAGATCTGGAGGTCCAGAGGTCTGGAGGTCTAGAGGTCTGGAGGTTTGGAGGTCTGCAGGTCTAGAGGTCTGGAGGTCTAGAGATCTGGAGGTCTGGAGATCTGGAGGTCTGAAGGTCTGGAGGTCTAGAGATCTGGAGGTCTGGAGGTCTGGAGGTCTAGAGGTCTGGAGATCTGGAGATCTGGAGGTCTGAAGGTCTAGAGTTCTGGAGGTCTGTAGGTCTAGAGATCTGGAGGTTTGGAGGTCTGGAGGTCTAGAGATCTGGAGGTCTATAGGTCTGGAGATCTGGAGGTCTAGAGGTCTGCAGGTCTGGAGATCTGGAGGTCTGGAGGTCTAGAGATCTGGAGGTTTGGAGGTCTGGAGGTCTAGAGGTCTGGCGATCTGGAGGTCTGAAGGTCTAGAGGTCTGGAGATCTAGAGGTCTGGAGGTCTAGAGATCTGGAGGTTTGGAGGTCTGGAGGTCTGCAGGTCTAGAGGTCTGGAGATCTGGAGCTCTGAAGGTCTAGAGGTCTAGAGGTCTGGAGATCTGAAGGCCTAGAGGTCTAGAGATCTGGAGGTCTGGAGGTCTAGAGGTCTGGAGGTCTGCAGGTCTAGAGGTCTGGAGGTCAAGAGATCTGGAGGTCTAGAGATCTGGAGGTCTATAGGTCTGGAGATCTGGAGGTCTAGAGGCCTGGAGGTCTGCAGGTCTAGAGGTCTGGAGATCTGGAGGTCTGGAGGTCTAGAGATCTGGAGGTTTGGAGGTCTGGAGGTCTGCAGGTCTGGAGGTCTAGAGATCTGGAGGTCTATAGGTCTGGAGATCTGGAGGTCTAGAGGTCTAAAGATCTGGAGATCTGGAGGTCAGGAGGTCTGGAGATCTGGAGGTCTGGAGATCTGGAGGTCTGGAGGTCTAGAGGTCTAAAGATCTGGAGATCTGGAGGTCAGGAGGTCTGGAGATCTGGAGGTCTGGAGATCTGGAGGTCTGGAGGTCTGGAGATCTGGAGGTCTAGAGGTCTGGAGATCTGGAGGTCTGAAGGTCTGGAGATCTAGAGGTCTGGAGGTCTAGAGATCTGGAGGTTTGGAGGTATGGAGGTCTGCAGGTCTAGAGGTCTGGAGATCTGAAGGTCTAGAGATCTGGAGATCTGGAGGCCTAGAGGTCTAGAGATCTGGAGGTCAGGAGGTCTGGAGGTCAAGAGGTCTGGAGGTCTAGAGGTCTGGAGGTTTGGAGGTCTGGAGGTCTGCAGGTATAGAGGTCTGGAGGTCTGGAGATCTGGAGCTCTGAAGGTCTGGAGGTCTAGAGATCTGGAGGTTTGGAGGTCTGCAGGTCTAGAAGTCTGGAGGTCTAGAGATCTGGAGGTCTATAGGTCTGGAGATCTGGAGGTCTAGAGGTCTGGAGGTCTGCAGGTCTGGAGGTCTGGAGATCTGGAGGTTTGGAGGTCTAGAGGTCTAGAGGTCTGGAGATCTGGAGGTCTGAAGGTCTAGAGGTCTAGAGGTCTAGAGATCTGGAGGTCTGAAGGTCTGGAGGTCTAGAGATCTGGAGGTTTGGAGGTCTGCAGGTCTAGAGGTCTGGAGGTCTAGAGATCTGGAGGTCTATAGGTCTGGAGATCTGGAGGTCTAGAGGTCTGGAGGTCTGCAGGTCTGGAGATCTGGAGATCTGGAGGTCTGGAGGTCTAGAGATCAGGAGGTTTGGAGGTCTAGAGGTCTGGAGATCTGGAGGTCTAGAGCTCTGGAGGTCTAGAGGTCTAGAAGTCTGGAGGTCTAGAGGTCTGGAGGTCTAGAGGTCTAGAGGTCTGGAGGTCTAGAGATGCTGAAACATTCATCTTCGTCTTCAGTCTCAACCTTTAAAAAGATTTGTTTTAGACGATCTGGAGATGACTTTACGTCCTAAAATGTCACATTTTTGTTGTAAATAGAAATAGAAAGAATTAATAATATAAAAAATATAAATAAAATCTCAACTTTTCCATCAAACCTAAACTTCTCAGAAAATAATGATTTTTTGACGTCAGATCAGGATGTTGAGTCCCGAACGTTCAGAAACCTGTACGTTTCTAAAACATTTCTAAAACGTTTGTAGGTTTGTAACTTTAATTTTTAACGGATAAACTGAAACTTTACTTCCTAAAATCCTAAAACTTCCCAAAATCATCACTAACTTTACAACTTTGTTGGAGAAAACTGACTTTAGTCCCAAAAGCTAAAATTTCTCTAAATCACAACTTGAAAAAAAAAAAAAATGTCAAATCACAATTTTGTGTCACAAAATTAACAACTTTTACAAAATTGAATCAAGATTTTTTTTGACGCCCAAAAAAAATCTGTTTTCTTGTTAAATTGGAACTTTTGTAAAATGACACATTTTTATAGCAGAAACTGCAAATTTTATCTTTAAAATGTTTATCTTTGTGATGTGAGGAATCTGAGGATCTGAGGAACCTGCTCGACCGTGGTCAGAGGGGGCGGAGCTACCCGGACAGGCGACCTGTAGCTTCATGTCACAGGTGTTCAGGACGTCTAAATGTTAAGACACGTTGAGAAGGAACCTCCACAGGTTCCTCCCTGGTAACTGCTTAACTGGATCACAGGTTAACTGGTTAACTAAATCTCTGGTTAAACTGGTTAACTGCATCACAGAGTAACCAGTTAACTGGTTAACTGAATCACAGGTTAACTGGATCTCTGGTTAACTGGCACAAGGGTTAACTGGTTTACTGGTTAACTGGATCACAGAGTAACTAGTTAACTGGTTACACTGGTTACACTGGTTACACTGGATATCTGGTTAACTGGCTCATGGGTTAAATGGTTTACTGGTTAACTGCATCACAGAGTAACCAGTTAACTGGTTAACTGAATCACAGGTTAACTGGATCTCTGGTTTACTGGATCTCTGGTTCACTGGCTCACAGGTTAACTGGTTAACTGGATTACAGGTTAACTGGATCTCTGGTTAACTGGTTAACTGCATCACAGAGTAACCAGTTAACTGGTTAACTGGATCCTGAGGGGACGGCAGTGGAACCTCCAACCTGAAGCTGACTTTGTGGCCGTGCAGCAGTGCAGCGTGGTGACTCTGGAAGATGTGGACTCTTTTCTGTAGAGATCCAGATTTACTGTTTGCTCTCCAGGCTGAGCGTCAACAAACACTTCACGCCTTTGTAGGGCCTTTTAGCGCAGTATTTGCTGTTGGCTTTTACGCCCGTCGAACATGCGCCGCTAATGATCTCCAAACTCCGGCCGGGACTCGGGGCCCCACTTTTTTTTTTTGTTTCAGATGTTTGGCCGTGAGAGGAACAGAAAATAGTTTTAATATTTGGGAATCAAACGTGAGCTGGGACAGTGTTTTTCTCTTTAATGAGGCAGGAAACTAAATGGACTGATTCTGGAAGACCTTCACATGCTGGAGCTTCTCCTCTAAAAGGAGTGCATGCGCCTGTTTTCCGCCTCAGATGACGGCCGGGGGTGGGGGGGTGGGGGGGGATTTGCATGAGAAAAAGCAGAAAAGTTTTAGTGCGTTTGTCCTTTTGTGAGGGATGAAGAGTTCCAGCGGTCCTGAAGAATGGATGAGCCCATTCAGCTCATTCAGCCGGTTCAGGGGCTCCGCTCGGCTGCGTTTAGGGACCCCCAGAACTGCCGGGACGCTTTCATCTCAGCCAGCGTCCTGCTGCACCCCCCCCCCCCCCACCACCACCACCACTGACCCGCCTCTTTTCTGGAAATCTGGAGGAAATTTACTGTTTTTTTGTGTGAAAAGCTCATAAAAGTCATGTGGTGGTTGTGGGTTTGAACTTTCTTCACCGTGACATCATTTATTTAAGGAACAAGAGGAAGAGACGTGTGGTGGATCCTGAGTGTCTCCACCAGGCTGCAGCTTCCAGATGTTCCTGCAGCTGCAGCAGCTGTTTCCTCCAGCGCCTCACGCTGGCGAGTAGAGTAGTAGAGTAGTAGAGTAGAGTAGAGTAGAGTAGTAGAGTAGAGTAGTAGAGTAGAGTAGAGTAGTAGAGTAGAGTAGTAAAGTAGAGTAGTAAAGTAGAGTAGTAGAGTAGAGTAGTAGAGTAGTGGAGTAGAATAGTAGAGTAGTAAAGTAGAGTAGTAGAGTAGAGTAGAGTAGAATAGTAGAGGAGTAGAGTAGTAGAGTAGAGTAGAAAAGTAGAGTAGTAGAGTAGTAGAGTAGAATAGTAGAATAGTAGAGTAGAGTAGAGTAGAGTAGTAGAGTAGAATAGTAGAGTAGTAGAGTAGAGTAGAATAGTTGAGTAGAGTAGTAGAGTAGAGTAGAGTAGAGGAGTAGAGTAGAGGAGAGTAGAGGAGTAGAGTGGAGTAGTATAGTAGAGTAGATTAGAGTAGTAGAGTAGAGTAGAGTAGTAGAGGCGTCGAGGCGTAGAGTAGCGTAGAGGAGTAGAGTCGAGGCGTAGAGTCGCGTCGTCGCGTAGCGTTCGAGCGTCGTAGCGTAGCGTCGAGTCGTAGGCGTAGAGTCGCGTAGAGCGTAGAGTCGTCGCGTCGAGTCGTAGAGTCGCGTCGTCGAGTCGTCGCGTCGCTAGTAGAGTAGTAGAGTAGAGGAGTAGAGTAGAGGAGTAGAGTGGAGTAGTATAGTAGAGTAGATTAGAGTAGTAGAGTAGAGTAGAGTAGTAGAGTAGAGACCAGCTTTCAGGAAAACACTTTAACTAATCTGGGACTCTACAAAAGGCTGAATTCCTTTGTTTTTTAGTTTCGTTTTTTCAGTTTTTAATATAATTTATTAATTTCTTTATTTTGTAAGTTTAAATGTACTAATTATATCAATTGCAAGTAATACATTTACATTCTTTTACCCTCCCTCCATCATACCTCCACCCTCCCTCCATCATGCCTCCCTTATACTGTTTGCTTTCTGTCAAACTTGACCATTTACCATAACATCATCTGTAGCTGGAAGTTGAACGTTTTAACTTGAACGTCGTCAGAAGTCAGAATTCCTCCTCAAAGTCAGAGAAATGTCAGCGAGCGACGTCAGAAGCCAGTGCGACCGCCGCTAGCTTCAACAATGTAATTTGTTAATTTGACGGTTTTGAACATCTCAATCTAATTTTATTCATATTAAATCAGGCAAACAGAACCGCTGGACTCTCGTTACGTTCTGACCATGTGAGTAATCAACTGTACAGACTTGAAAGTGTTAGCATCGCTAACTCTGGCTAGCAGCAGGAAGAGCTGATCTGACTGAAGAAAGAAATAAAGTCGAGTCTGAAGCGCAGTGGCAGTTTCTCCTCTCAGCCCACTGTTGATGTCCTTTCCTCTTGGCATTGTGTTTGTGTTTGTTTTTTCTTCTTTTTGGCTTCATTTTGTTAAATAAATAACAGCGTGACTAACTGTGTGTTGGAGGGTGTTGGGCTGAGTTCGGGGGCTGCAACCTTTTCTGAAGGCAAATACCGATGAAGTCTAGCGTACAGGGATGCGTGGGTGTGTGGGGGTGGGGTGGGGGGTCTGAGTGACTCTGAGGGGTGGGGAGCCCCTCCCCCCTCCACCACAACCTTCCACTCCTGCTGAGTGAACTGAAAAGTTGCAGAAGAAGAAAGAATTCCTCCAGCGGCCCCTCCTGCTCTGCAAGGCGGCAATGAAGCTGGGGGGGGGGGGGGGGTTGTGTGTTGTGTGTGTATGTGGGGTGGGGGGGGCTCTGAGGCCTCAGCAGTTCGGCTGAAACATGTTTGCTCTGAGTTGAGGTGTTTGCTCTGAGGGTTTAAGGAAGCTGCTGCTGGTCCGGTGAAGGTCCACAGACCTCCAGGATCCAGATCACCTGGTCCGATCAGAGCTCCGCCTGCTGGGCCACCGGCAGCAGGACGAGTCTGTGACGTTCCACGAACGTACCGATTATCAGTAGCAAGTCAGATTCAAATCAGACAGTCACTTCAGCCCACGCTCTTTAGCTGCAGGTAGACTTCAGGTGGTTCTCAGGCTCCGCCCCCTTCAGCCTGCGTTGAGCAGGTACATCACCATCAGAGACGTGACTGACAGAGGAAAAGGTCACGATCCTGTAAAATCATTTTTTTAATGACACAAAATGATGATGATGATGATGAAGAACCTGTTTCACAAATCAGTCGGGATTTTGCCGAAATTTGAAATTTTATGACAAAAATTTTCTTGTTACAATAAAAAGATGCAGATTCCTGAAGTTGAAATGAAAATTTGAGATTTTAGGACCTAAAATCGAGGTTTTAGGTCAAAAAGTTGTAATTTTTAAAAAAAAAAGGCAATGTTTTACAAGAAAAGATGCACTAAAAGTCAAAAAGATTGAAATTTTACTGTAAAAATCGATGATTTTTTAAAGTAACAATTCTACAAAAGTGAAAATTTTACAGCAAAAAGTTTGAATATTTTGTGTAAAAGTGTGTTTTTTTATGAGAAAACTTTTAGATTTTATGTTAAATCTTCACTTCCGTTAATCAGTTGTGATTTTTAGAAATTTGACATTTTATGACAAAAATATGTTTTTTACAACAAAAAAATGAAATTTTTTGAATTTTACGATGAAAATTGTCAATTTTAGGACATAAAGCTACAATTTTGACAAGAAGTTGTGAAGTTGTAATATTGCAATTTTATAATATATAAAGTCATAATTTTATGACAGAAAGTTGCATTTAAAAGTTGCAGTTAAAAATTCTTAATTTTTAGATTTTTTCCAACAAAATGTGATTTCTGCAAAACAGGAATAAAAGCAGTGAATTTACGACAAATAATTCAAACGGTGAAATTTACGAGTCAAAAATTTGACAAACTTTTTAACGTGAAGACGAATTAATTTTTCAACTCAAGTTTTGTAATAAAATAAGTATTTTGTTTAAAAAAAAATCTTTTACAAAATTGAAACTTTTGGACAAAATAAACTCAACTTTTTGTCATAAGATCACGACTTTTGTGGAGTTTCCTTTTTTAATTATGAAATTGTGAAAAATCAGAATCTTCTGACATCAAAGGGGGAGGAGCTTCAGCACCACCTGGAGTCTACCTGACAAGAGGAGACTGGGAGACTGCGGTGGACTGGGAGACTGTGGTGGACTGGTGGACTTGGAGACTGTGGTGGACTGGTGGACCGTGGTGGACTGGGAGGCTGTGGTGGACTGGTGGACCGTGGTGGACTGGGAGACTGTGGTGGACTGGGAGACTGTGGTGGACTGGTGGACTGGGAGACTGGTGGACTGGGAGGATGGTGGACTGGGAGACTGGTGGACTGGTAGGATGGTGGACTGGTGGACCGTGGTGGACTGGGAGACTGTGATGGACTGGTGGACTGGGAGACTGTGGTGGACTGGTGGACTGGGAGGATGGTGGACAGGTTGACTGGGAGACTGTGGTGGACTGGTGGACTGGGAGACTGTGGTGGACTGGTGGACTGGGAGGATGGTGGACAGGTTGACTGGGAGACTGTTGTGGACTGGGAGACTGTGGTGGACTGAGAGGATGGTGGACTGGGAGGATGGTGGACTGGTTGACTGGGAGACTGTGGTGGACTGGGAGACTGGGAGACTGTGGTGGACTGGTGGACTGTGGTGGACTGGTGGACTGGGAGGATGGTGGACTGGGAGACTGTGGTGGACTGGTGGACTGGGAGACTGTGGTGGACTGGGACACTGTGGTGGACTGAGAGGATGGTAGACTGGTTGACTGGGAGGGTGGTGGACTGTGGTGGACTAGGAGACTGGTGGACTGGTGAACTGTGGTGGACTGTGGTGGACTAGGAGACTGGTGGATTGGTGGACTGGGAGGATGGTGGACTGTGGTGGACTGGTGGACTGGGAGGATGGTGGACTGGGAGACTGTGGTGGACTGGGAGACTGTGGTGGACTGGTGGACCGGTGGACTGGGCGCCTGCATGTAACTGGCAGTAAAAGGCGTCCTGGATCAGAGGGGCCTCCAGCATCTTCACATTCATGAGAGCAGCTCTCCACTGAAGTCCTCGTCCTCTGAGCTCTGGAGGGACAATCCCCGCTTGTTCTAATGCCTGCCGCCCCCCCCTCCAGGCGTCCCGTCCTTTCTCTTCTGAGTGTGTGAGGTTAAAGAGGCCCGCATCACATCCGGCCGGGTCGGGGCTGCTGGGGGGGGGGGATGTAAGTGGGCACTCCAACTCCACGCTGAAACTGAGATGGTTGGTGGAGAACAGGAGCCGAACAAGACCTGGACTGGTCTCCTCAGAGACTGGAGGCCTGAGACAGGGACAGAGGTGTCTCCAGGTCCTCCTGTCTTCATCCTCTCAGACCGACTGGAGGTCCGAAACAAGGACGGAGGTGTCTACAGTTCCTCCTGTCTTCGTCCTCTCAGAGATGTCTTTAGACCTCCATGATAGAAGCAGTCTTAGCAGTTTGCTGGAGTATTCAGGTAGGTAACACAATGCCACGAGGGTAAGACATCAGCAGTGGTCCAAGAGAAACCAGTTATGGCAGCACATCAGTCTGTAAAGGGTTATAAACTTCTGGAAACACTGAGGACATGGAGGCAGGACTGAGGTTCACAGACTAGATCAGAACAAACCAGCAGAGCTCTGGAGGAACCGGACCAGAACCATGCAGGAACATCTCAGAGCCACTGAAGCACGGTGGTGGAGGGATGGTGGTCTGGGGGTTGGAGGATCATGAAGGAACCACCTGGTTCAGATTCTGAAAACTTCAGATATAATTCTTTAAAAAAAAATCTGGAATTCTGACTTTATGAACTAAAATTAGCAGGAAAAAACGGATAAATTTGTATTTAGTGAAACTTGACAATAACATCCGAAATAAGTGACAAGTTTGTGTTTTATAAATCTGAAACCAACCTGAAGTCCAGACTTGATTGATCAGGACAAAAACACTCAACATTAAAAATAAAGAGATGAGAAATCTGTTACTAAATAATTATAATCTAGTTTACGTTTTCTACTTGTTAAACTTGAAAATCCAAGAAAATAAAATTGGAGGTAAAAAAGAAAAAAAAAAAATCAACTTTTAAGCTATTCCACGAATTTCTAAAATTGCAAATTTAGAAAAATAAATCAGAAATAACTGAAAAAAACTGACTTTATCAACTTCAATCTGAAAGAGAAAAGAGATTTCTCTGCCAAACACGACAGTACGACGGTTTCAAACGGGTCGGTGAATCGCCTCGTCCTCCTCCAGGACCAACTTCCAAACGGACTCATCGGAAGTCCAGTTTCCCAAAAGCAGGAACCTCATCATTGTTGGTGAGCTGGAGGAGGAACAATGATGGGGGGGTCTGGGGGGGGGGGGTCTGGGGGTCTTTAGAGGAGCTCTGCAGGGGTCGTGGGTCAGTTGGCTTGGAGGGGGAGGGGGGGGGGGGGGGTGGAGCTGATTTCATTATCTCAACTCAAGATTAACTGTCCAGACAATGAAAAGTGACGGTCCAACAGTCCAACAGAACCAGCAACGTAAATAATTACACTGGAACTGTTAGCATGTAACTGTTAGCATGGAACTGTTAGCATGAAGGAGGTTTCCACTTCACTGAAAAGAAGACCAGTCTGAGATAAACAGAGAAACTTCTGACTTTACTTTTCTGGGCTTCAGTGAAGAGTTCTGGTCCACCGGTACCTTAGACGAGCGGCGCCGGTTCTGAGTCATAACAGACGTAAACTCCATCCAAAGAATGGACTGACTGTCGGTAATAGCAGGGACCTGGACAGGTGGACTCCTGGTGGAGTCCAGGTGGTCTCCAGTTGGACTCCAGGTGGACTCCTGGTGAAGTCCTGGTGGACTCCTGGTGGACTCCAGGTGGACTCCTGGTGGACTCCTGAGTGGAATGGACTCCAAGTGGACTCCTGGTGGAGTCCAGGTGGACTCCTGGTGGACTCCAGGTGGACTCCAGGTGGACTCCTGGGATTCCTGGTGGACTCCTGAGTGGAATGGACTCCAAGTGGACTCCAAGTGGACTCCTGGTGGACTCCTGGTGGACTCCAGGTGGACTCCAAGTTTACTACTGGTGGACTCCAGGTGGATTCCTGAGTGGAATGGACTCCAAGTGGACTCCTGGTGGACTCCAGGTGGACTCCAAGTGTACTCCTGTTGGACTCCAGGTGGACTCCTGGTGGACTCCTGGTGGACTCCTGAGTGAAATGGACTCCAAGTGGACTCCAAGTGGACTCCTGGTGGACTCCTGGTGGACTCCTGGACTCCTGGTGGACTCCTGAGTGGAATGGACTCCGAGTGGACTCCAAGGGGACTCCAGGTGGACTCCAGGTGGACTCCAGGTGGACTCCTGGTGGAGTCCAGGTGGACTCCAGGTGGACTCCTGGTGGACTCCAGGTGGACTCCTGAGTGGAATGGACTCCAAGTGGACTCCAAGTGGACTCCCGAGTGGAATGGACTCCAAGTGGACTCCAAGTGGACTCCTGGTGGACTCCAGGTAGACTCCTGGTGGACTCCTGGTGGACTCCTGAGTGGAATGGACTCCAAGTGGACTCCAAGTGGACTCCTGGTAGACTCCAGGTGGACTCCTGGTGGAGTCCAGGTGGACTCCAGGTGGAATGGACTCCAGGTGGACTCCAAGTGGACTCCTGGTGGACTCCTGGACTCCTGGTGGACTCCTGAGTGGAATGGACTCCGAGTGGACTCCAAGTGGACTCCTGGTGGACTCCAGGTGGACTCCTGGTGGAGTCCAGGTGGATTCCTGGTGGACTCCTGGTGGACTCCTGGTGGACTCCAAGTGGACTCCTGGTGGACTCCTGAGTGGAATGGACTCCAAGTGGACTCCTGGAGGACTCCTGGTGGACTCCTGAGTGGAATGGACTCCAAGTGGACTCCTGGTGGAGTCCAGGTGGACTCCTGAGTGGAATGGACTCCAGGTGGACTCCAAGTGGACTCCTGGTGGACTCCAGGTGGACTCCTGAGTGGAATGGACTCCAAGTGGACTCCTGGTGGACTCCTGGTGGACTCCAGGTGGACTCCTGAGTGGAATGGACTCTAAGTGGACTCCTGGTGGACTCCTGGTGGACTCCAGGTGGGCTCCAAGTGTACTCCTGGTGGACTCCAGGTGGACTCCTGGTGGACTCCTGAGTGAAATGGACTCCAAGTGGACTCCAGGTGGACTCCTGGTGGACTCCAGGTGGACTCCAAGTGTACTCCTGGTGGACTCCAGGTGGACTCCTGAGTGAAATGGACTCCAAGTGGACTCCAGGTGGACTCCTGGTGGACTCCAGGTAGACTCCTGAGTGGAATGGACTCCAAGTGGACTCCAAGTGGACTCCTGGTGGACTCCTGGTGGAGTCCAGGTGGACTCCTGAGTGGAATGGACTCCAGTTGGACTCCAAGTGGACTCTTGGTGGCTTCCAAGTGGACTCCTGTGTGGAATAGACTCCAAGTGGACTCCTGGTGGACTCCTGGTGGACTCCAGGGACTCCAAGTGTACTCCTGGTGGACTCCAGGTGGACTCCTGGTGGACTCCTGAGTGGAATGGACTCCAAGTGGACTCCAGTGGACTCCTGGTGGACTCCAGGTGGACTCCAAGTGTACTCCTGGTGGACTCCAGGTGGACTCCTGGTGGACTCCTGAGTGGAAATGGACTCCAAGTGGACTCCAGGTGGACTCCTGGTGGACTCCAGGTAGACTCCTGAGTGGAATGGACTCCAAGTGGACTCCAAGTGGACTCCTGGTGGACTCCTGGTGGAGTCCAGGTGGACTCCTGAGTGGAATGGACTCCAGTTGGACTCCAAGTGGACTCCTGGTGGCTTCCAAGTGGACTCCTGAGTGGAATGGACTCCAAGTGGACTCCTGAAGTGGACTCCTGGTGGGGACTCCAGGTGGACTCCAAGTGTACTCCAGGTGGACTCCTGGTGGACTCCTGGTGGACTCCAGGTGGACTCCAGGTGGACTCCTGAGTGGAATGGACTCCAAGTGGACTCCAAGTGGACTCCTGGTAGACTCCAGGTGGACTCCTGGTGGAGTCCAGGTGGACTCCAGGTGGAATGGACTCCAGGTGGACTCCAAGTGGACTCCTGGTGGACTCCTGGACTCCTGTGGACTCCTGAGTGGACTGGACTCCTGAGTGGACTCCAAGTGGACTCCTGGTGGACTCCAGGTGGACTCCTGTGGAGTCCAGGTGGACTCCTGTGGACTCCGGTGGACTCCTGTGGACTCCAAGTGGACTCCTGGTGGACTCCAGGACTCCTGAGTGGAATGGACTCCAAGTGGACTCCTGGTGGACTCCTGGTGGACTCCTGAGTGGAATGGACTCCAAGTGGACTCCTGGTGGACTCCTGGTGGAGTCCAGGTGGACTCCTGAGTGGGACTCCATGGACTCCAGTGGACTCCAGGTGACTCCAAGTGGTGGACTCCTGGTGGACTCCTGAGTGGAATGGACTCCAAGTGGACTCCTGGTGGACTCCTGGTGGACTCCAGGTGGACTCCTGAGTGGAATGGACTCCAAGTGGACTCCTGGTGGACTCCTGGTGGACTCCAGGTGGACTCCAAGTGTACTCCTGGTGGACTCCAGGTGGACTCCTGAGTGGAATGGACTCCAAGTGGACTCCAAGGTGGACTCCTGAGTGGAATGGACTCCAAGTGGACTCCAAGTGGACTCCTGGTGGACTCCAGGTGACTCCTGGTGGACTCCTGGTGGACTCCTGAGTGGAATGGACTCCAAGGGACTCCAAGTGGACTCCTGGTACTCCAGGTGGACTCCTGGTGGAGTCCAGGTGGACTCCAGGTGGAATGGACTCCAGGTGGACTCCAAGTGGACTCCTGGTGGACTCCTGGACTCCTGGTGGACTCCTGAGTGGAATGGACTCCAAGTGGACTCCAAGTGGACTCCTGGTGGACTCCAGGTGGACTCCTGGTGGGACTCCAGGTGGACTCCTGGTGGACTCCTGGTGGACTCCTGGTGGACTCCAAGTGGACTCCTGGTGGACTCCTGAGTGGAATGGACTCCAAGTGGACTCCTGGTGGACTCCTGGTGGACTCCTGAGTGGAATGGACTCCAAGTGGACTCCTGGTGGAGTCCAGGTGGACTCCTGAGTGGAATGGACTCCAGGTGGACTCCAGGTGGACTCCAAGTGGACTCCTGGTGGACTCCAGGTGGACTCCTGAGTGGAATGGACTCCAAGTGGACTCCTGGTGGACTCCTGGTGGACTCCAGGTGGACTCCTGAGTGGAATGGACTCTAAGTGGACTCCTGGTGGACTCCTGGTGGACTCCAGGTGGGCTCCAAGTGTACTCCTGGTGGACTCCAGGTGGACTCCTGGTGGACTCCTGAGTGAAATGGACTCCAAGTGGACTCCAGGTGGACTCCTGGTGGACTCCAGGTGGACTCCAAGTGTACTCCTGGTGGACTCCAGGTGGACTCCTGAGTGAAATGGACTCCAAGTGGACTCCAGGTGGACTCCTGGTGGACTCCAGGTAGACTCCTGAGTGGAATGGACTCCAAGTGGACTCCAAGTGGACTCCTGGTGGACTCCTGGTGGAGTCCAGGTGGACTCCTGAGTGGAATGGACTCCAGTTGGACTCCAAGTGGACTCCTGGTGGCTTCCAAGTGGACTCCTGTGTGGAATAGACTCCAAGTGGACTCCTGGTGGACTCCTGGTGGACTCCAGGAAGACTCCAAGTGTACTCCTGGTGGACTCCAGGTGGACTCCTGGTGGACTCCTGAGTGAAATGGACTCCAAGTGGACTCCAGGTGGACTCCTGGTGGACTCCAGGTGGACTCCAAGTGTACTCCTGGTGGACTCCAGGTGGACTCCTGGTGGACTCCTGAGTGAAATGGACTCCAAGTGGACTCCAGGTGGACTCCTGGTGGACTCCAGGTAGACTCCTGAGTGGAATGGACTCCAAGTGGACTCCAAGTGGACTCCTGGTGGACTCCTGGTGGAGTCCAGGTGGACTCCTGAGTGGAATGGACTCCAGTTGGACTCCAAGTGGACTCCTGGTGGCTTCCAAGTGGACTCCTGAGTGGAATGGACTCCAAGTGGACTCGAAGTGGACTCCTGGTGGACTCCAGGTGGACTCCAAGTGTACTCCAGGTGGACTCCTGGTGGACTCCTGGTGGAGTCCAGGTGGACTCCAGGTGGACTCCTGAGTGGAATGGACTCCAAGTGGACTCCAAGTGGACTCCTGGTGGACTCCAGGTGGACTCCTGGTGGAGTCCAGGTGGACTCCTGGTGGAATGGACTCCAGGTGGACTCCAAGTGGACTGGACTCCTGGTGGACTCCTGGTGGACTCCTGGTGGACTCCTGAGTGGAATGGACTCCAAGTGGACTCCAAGTGGACTCCTGGTGGACTCCAGGTGGACTCCTGGTGGACTCCAGGTGGACTCCTGGTGGACTCCTGGTGGACTCCTGGTGGACTCCAAGTGGACTCCTGGTGGACTCCTGGACTCCTGAGTGGAATGGACTCCAAGTGGACTCCAATGGTGGACTCCTGGTGGACTCCTGACTCCTGAGTGGAATGGACTCCAAGTGGACTCCTGGTGGACTCCTGGTGGAGTCCAGGTGGACTCCTGAGTGGAATGGACTCCAGGTGGGACTCCAGTGTGGACTCCAAGTGGACTCCTGGTGGACTCCTGAGTGGGAATGGACTCCAAGTGGACTCCAAGTGGTGGACTCCTGGTGGACTCCAGGTGGACTCCTGAGTGGAATGGACTCCAAGTGGACTCCTGGTGGACTCCTGGTGGACTCCAGGTGGACTCCAAGTGTACTCCTGGTGGACTCCAGGTGGACTCCTGGTGGACTCCTGAGTGAAATGGACTCCAAGTGGACTCCAGGTGGACTCCTGGTGGACTCCAGGTGGACTCCAAGTGGACTCCTGGTGGACTCCAGGTAGACTCCTGAGTGGAATGGACTCCAAGTGGACTCCAAGTGGACTCCTGGTGGAGTCCAGGTGGACTCCAGGTGGACTCCTGAGTGGAATGGACTCCAAGTGGACTCCAAGTGGACTCCTGGTAGACTCCAGGTGGACTCCTGGTGGAGTCCAGGTGGACTCGAGGTGGAATGGACTCCAGGTGGACTCCAAGTGGACTCCTGGTGGACTCCTGGTGGACTCCTGGTGGACTCCTGAGTGGAATGGACTCCGAGTGGACTCCAAGTGGACTCCTGGTGGACTCCAGGTGGACTCCTGGTGGAGTCCAGGTGGATTCCTGGTGGACTCCTGGTGGACTCCTGGTGGACTCCTGAGTGGAATGGACTCCAAGTGGACTCCTGGTGGACTCCTGAGTGGAATGGACTCCAAGTGGACTCCTGGTGGACTCCTGGTGGAGTCCAGGTGGACTCCTGAGTGGAATGGACTCCAGGTGGACTCCAGGTGGACTCCAAGTGGACTCCTGGTGGACTCCAGGTGGACTCCTGAGTGGAATGGACTCCAAGTGGACTCCTGGTGGACTCCTGGTGGACTCCAGGTGGACTCCTGAGTGGAATGGACTCTAAGTGGACTCCTGGTGGACTCCTGGTGGGCTCCAGGTGGACTCCAAGTGGACTCCTGGTGGACTCCAGGTGGACTCCTGGTGGACTCCTGAGTGAAATGGACTCCAAGTGGACTCCAGGTGGACTCCTGGTGGACTCCAGGTGGACTCCAGTGTACTCCAGGTGGACTCCTGAGTGGAATGGACTCCAAGTGGACTCCAAGTGGACTCCTGGTGGACTCCAGGTGGACTCCTGAGTGGAATGGACTCCAAGTGGACTCCAAGTGGACTCCTGGTGGACTCCCTGAGGTGGACTCCAAGTGGACTCCTGGTGGACTCCAGTGGACTCCTGGTGGAACTCCTGAGTGAAATGGACTCCAAGTGGACTCCTGGTGGGACTCCTGGTGGACTCCAGGTGGACTCCAAGTGTACTCCTGGTGGACTCCAGGTGGACTCCTGGTGGACTCCTGAGTGAAATGGACTCCAAGTGGACTCCAGGTGGACTCCTGGTGGACTCCAGGTAGACTCCTGAGTGGAATGGACTCCAAGTGGACTCCTGTTGGACTCGAGGTAGACTCCTGGTGGAGTCCAGGTGGACTCCTGGTGGACTCCTGGTGGACTCCTGAGTGGAATGGACTCCAAGTGGACTCCTGGTGGACTCCTGGTGGACTCCAGGTGGACTCCAGTTACTACTGGTGGACTCCAGGTGGATTCCTGAGTGGAATGGACTCCAAGTGGACTCCTGGTGGACTCCAGGTGGACTCCTGGTGGACTCCAGGTGGACTCCTGGGTGGACTCCTGGTGGACTCCAGGTGGACTCCTGAGTGGAATGGACTCCAAGTGGACTCCTGGTGGACTCCTGGTGGAGTCCAGGTGGACTCCTGGTGGACTCCAGGTGGACTCCAGTGGACTCCAGTGGACTCCTGGTGGACTCCAGTGGACTCCTGAGTGGACTCCAAGTGACTCCTGGACTCCAGGTGGACTCCTGAGTGGAATGGACTCCAAGTGGACTCCTGGTGGACTCCTGGTGGACTCCAGGTGGACTCCAACTGGACTGGTGGACTCCAGGTGGACTCCAGGTGGACTCCAAGTGGACTCCTGGTGGACTCCAGGTGGACTCCTGAGTGGAATCTGGACTCCAGGACTCCAAGTGGACTCCTGGTGGGGACTCCTGGTGGACTCCAGGTGGACTCCTGAGTGGAATGGACTCCAAGTGGAAGTGGACTCCTGGTGGACTCCTGGTGGACTCCAGGTGGACTCCAAGTGGACTCCACTCCAGGTGGACTCCTGGTGGACTCCTGGTGGACTCCTGAGTGAAATGGACTCCAAGTGGACTCCAGGTGGACTCCTGGTGGACTCCAGGTAGACTCCTGAGTGGAATGGACTCCAAGTGGACTCCAAGTGGACTCCTGTTGGACTTGAGGTAGACTCCTGGTGGAGTCCAGGTGGACTCCTGGTGGACTCCTGGTGGACTCCTGAGTGGAATGGACTCCAAGTGGACTCCTGGTGGACTCCTGGTGGACTCCAGGTGGACTCCTGAGTGGAATGGACTCCAAGTGGACTCCTGGTGGACTCCTGGTGGACTCCAGGTGGACTCCAAGTTTACTACTGGTGGACTCCAGGTGGATTCCTGAGTGGAATGGACTCCAAGTGGACTCCTGGTGGAGTCCAGGTGGACTCCTGGTGGACTCCAGGTGGACTCCAGGTGGACTCCTGGTGGACTCCAGGTGGACTCCTGAGTGGAATGGACTCCAAGTGGACTCCTGGTGGACTCCTGGTGGAGTCCAGGTGGACTCCTGAGTGGAATGGACTCCAGGTGGACTCCAGGTGGACTCCAAGTGGACTCCTGGTGGACTCCAGGTGGACTCCTGAGTGGAATGGACTCTAAGTTGACTCCTGGTGGACTCCTGGTGGACTCCAGGTGGACTCCAAGTGTACTCCAGGTGGACTCCAAGTGGACTCCTGGTGGACTCCAGGTGGACTCCTGAGTGGGATGGACTCCAAGTGGACTCCTGGTGGACTCCTGGTGGACTCCAGGTGGACTCCTGAGTGGAATGGACTCTAAGTGGACTCCTGGTGGACTCCTGGTGGACTCCTGGTGGACTCCAGGTGGACTCCAAGTGTACTCCAGGTGGACTCCTGGTGGACTCCTGGTGGACTCCTGAGTGAAATGGACTCCAAGTGGACTCCAGGTGGACTCCTGGTTGACTCCAGGTAGACTCCTGAGTGGAATGGACTCCAATTGGACTCTAAGTGGACTCCTGTTGGACTTGAGGTAGACTCCTGGTGGAGTCCAGGTGGACTCCTGGTGGACTCCTGGTGGACTCCTGAGTGGAATGGACTCCAAGTGGACTCCTGGTGGACTCCTGGTGGACTCCAGGTGGACTCCAAGTTTACTACTGGTGGACTCCAGGTGGATTCCTGAGTGGAATGGACTCCAAGTGGACTCCTGGTGGAGTCCAGGTGGACTCCTGGTGGACTCCAGGTGGACTCCAGGTGGACTCCTGGTGGACTCCAGGTGGACTCCTGAGTGGAATGGACTCCAAGTGGACTCCTGGTGGACTCCTGGTGGAGTCCAGGTGGACTCCTGAGTCGAATGGACTCCAGGTGGACTCCAGGTGGACTCCAAGTGGACTCCTGGTGGACTCCAGGTGGACTCCTGAGTGGGATGGACTCCAAGTGGACTCCTGGTGGACTCCTGGTGGACTCCAGGTGGACTCCTGAGTGGAATGGACTCTAAGTGGACTCCTGGTGGACTCCTGGTGGACTCCAGGTGGACTCCAAGTGTACTCCTGGTGGACTCCAGGTGGACTCCTGGTGGACTCCAGGTGGACTCCAAGTGTACTCCTGGTGGACTCCAGGTGGACTCCTGGTGGACTCCTGAGTAAAATGGACTCCAAGTGGACTCCAGGTGGACTCCTGGTGGACTCCAGGTAGACTCCTGAGTGGAATGGACTCCAAGTGGACTCCAAGTGGACTCCTGGTGGACTCCTGGTGGAGTCCAGGTGGACTCCTGAGTGGAATGGACTCCAGTTGGACTCCAAGTGGACTCGAAGTGGACTCCTGGTGGCTTCCAAGTGGACTCCTGAGTGGAATGGACTCCAAGTGGAATCGAAGTGGACTCCTGGTGGACTCCAGGTGGACTCCAAGTGTACTCCAGGTGGACTCCTGGTGGACTCCTGGTGGACTCCTGAGTGAAATGGACTCCAAGTGGACTCCAGGTGGACTCCTGGTGGACTCCAGGTAGACTCCTGAGTGGAATGGACTCCAAGTGGACTCCAAGTGGACTCCTGGTGGACTCGAGGTAGACTCCTGGTGGAGTCCAGGTGGACTCCTGGTGGACTCCTGGTGGACTCCTGAGTGGAATGGACTCCAAGTGGACTCCTGGTGGACTCCTGGTGGACTCCAGGTGGACTCCAAGTTTACTACTGGTGGACTCCAGGTGGATTCCTGAGTGGAATGGACTCCAAGTGGACTCCTGGTGGACTCCTGGTGGACTCCAGGTGGACTCCAGGTGGACTCCTGGTGGACTCCTGGTGGACTCCAGGTGGACTCCTGAGTGGAATGGACTCCAAGTGGACTCCTGGTGGACTCCTGGTGGAGTCCAGGTGGACTCCTGAGTGGAATGGACTCCAGGTGGACTCCAGGTGGACTCCAAGTGGACTCCTGGTGGACTCCAGGTGGACTCCTGAGTGGAATGGACTCCAAGTGGACTCCTGGTGGACTCCTGGTGGACTCCAGGTGGACTCCTGAGTGGAATGGACTCTAAGTGGACTCCTGGTGGACTCCTGGTGGACTCCAGGTGGACTCCAAGTGTACTCCTGGTGGACTCCAGGTGGACTCCTGGTGGACTCCTGAGTGAAATGGACTCCAAGTGGATTCCAGGTGGACTCCTGGTGGACTCCAGGTGGACTCCAAGTGTACTCCTGGTGGACTCCAGGTGGACTCCTGGTGGACTCCTGAGTGAAATGGACTCCAAGTGGACTCCAGGTGGACTCCTGGTGGACTCCAGGTAGACTCCTGAGTGGAATGGACTCCAAGTGGACTCCAAGTGGACTCCTGGTGGACTCCTGGTGGAGTCCAGGTGGA
Source organism: Hirundichthys speculiger (assembly GCA_018398805.1). NCBI lineage: Eukaryota > Metazoa > Chordata > Actinopteri > Beloniformes > Exocoetidae > Hirundichthys > Hirundichthys speculiger. The sequence continues at coordinate 449,105 of JAGFBZ010000516.1, forward strand.
CTCCTGAGTGGAATGGACTCCAGTTGGACTCCAAGTGGACTCCTGGTGGCTTCCAAGTGGACTCCTGAGTGGAATGGACTCGAAGTGGACTCGAAGTGGACTCCTGGTGGACTCCAGGTGGACTCCTGAGTGGAATGGACTCCAAGTGGACTCCTGGTGGACTCCAGGTGGACTCCTGAGTGGAATGGACTCCAAGTGGACTCCTGGTGGACTCCTGGTGGACTCCAGGTGGACTCCAGGTGGACTCCTGGTGGACTCCAGGTGGACTCCTGGTGGACTCCTGAGTGAAATGGACTCCAAGTGGACTCCAGGTGGACTCCTGGTGGACTCCAGGTGGACTCCAAGTGTACTCCTGGTGGACTCCAGGTGGACTCCTGGTGGACTCCTGAGTGAAATGGACTCCAAGTGGACTCCAGGTGGACTCCTGGTGGACTCCAGGTAGACTCCTGAGTGGAATGGACTCCAAGTGGACTCCAAGTGGACTCCTGGTGGACTCCTGGTGGAGTCCAGGTGGACTCCTGAGTGGAATGGACTCCAGTTGGACTCCAAGTGGACTCCTGAGTGGAATGGACTCCAAGTGGACTCGAAGTGGACTCCTGGTGGACTCCAGGTGGACTCCTGGTGGAGTCCAGGTGGACTCCTGGTGGACTCCAAGTGGACTCCTGGTGGAGTCCAGGTGGACTCCTGGTGGACTCCAGGTGGACTCCTGGTGGACTCCAGGTGGACTCCTGGTGGAGTCCAAGTGGACTCCAAGTGGACTCCTGGTGGAGTCCAGGTGGACTCCTGGTGGACTCCAGGTAGACTCCTGGTGGACTCCTGAGTGAAATGGACTCCAAGTGGACTCCAGGTGGACTCCTGGTGGACTCCAGGTAGACTCCTGAGTGGAATGGACTCCAAGTGGACTCCTGGTGGACTCCAGGTAGACTCCTGGTGGAGTCCAGGTGGACTCCTGGTGGACTCCAAGTGGACTCCTGGTGGAGTCCAGGTGGACTCCTGGTGGACTCCAGGTGGACTCCTGGTGGACTCCAGGTGGACTCCTGGTGGAGTCCAAGTGGACTCCAAGTGGACTCCTGGTGGAGTCCAGGTGGACTCCTGGTGGACTCCAGGTGGACTCCTGGTGGACTCCTGGTGGACTCCTGGTGGACTCCTGGTGGACTCCTGGTGGACTCCTGAGTGAAGTGGACTCCAAGTGGACTCCAAGTGTACTCCAGGTGGACTCCTGGTGGGGTGGACTCCTGAGTGGAATGGACTCCAAGTGGACTCCTGGTGAACTCATGGTGGAGTCCAGGTGGACTCCAGGTGGAGTCCAGGTGGACTCCAAATGGACTCCTGGTGGACTCCAGGTGGACTCCTGGTGGACTCCTGGTGGACTCCTGAGTGGAATGGACTTCAAGTGGACTCCAGGTGATGCTCAGGCTCCTCCCTCTTTGGTCCTTCCAGCAGAGCAGTTGTTTCACCATAAAAACAGTCTGACGTCAAACTTACGCCAAAATGTGTGAATTTTTTTTTGCCAACAGTTTTAGGACAAAAAGTTTTAATTTCAACTTCAACAAACAAAATCGTGTGATTTGTTTAACAAAAATGTGCTCTTCTTTAAAAGTCAAAATTCTTCAACAAAAAGTTGGGTATTTCTGTCAAAAATTACATTTCAGAAACTTAAAATCATTTTAGAACAAAAGGTCTGGAGAATTCAGATTTAATGACAAAAATTAGTTTTTTTTAACAACAAAAAAATGTGAAAAAGTTACAGTTTAGCCAAACTTCATCAATAATCGATGAAATTTGACATCTAATGATGAAATGTTGTTATAGGACGCTTGCAGTTAAATTATAAATGAGCGTGATTTCGCTGATATAATCGATTTCATTGATTTGATTTATTTCACAGATTAAATTGATTTAACTGATAACCAATTTCATTGAATTGATTCTCAGGCTCATTTCACTTTCACTTCCAGTTCTTCAGAACGGTGGAGAAATTTAAATGGGTTTAAATTCTGTTGCACCAATATCAAAATATCACAAACACGTGTTTATTTAGCTAAATGTGTCATTGGCCAACGATAGCTGGATAATATTCAGCTAAATTAGGTGTAGTTATATGTTGATTAGTTATAGCTAACTAACTAAGTTTGTAGTTTCCTGGAACTTTGCCGCCCTGAACGGGCGTTCCACAGGGACACCAGCTATCTGAACTCACATGGCGGTTAAAGCGCGGCCGTCAAACTCCCAGCAGGCTCTGAGGCGACTGTGATGTGTTGGCGCTCTGTGACGGTGGTGAGCGTGCGGTCTGATCTAATTTGAAGCAGCATCAGAGCGCGGGGTCCACGCCGAGGCCACGGCAGCCATCACAGAACCAGAACCAGGCATCAGAGCGCCGTCTGTTTGTGCTTCTGACGACCAGGTTTGTGTTGGGAAGCGGGCGGGGCCGCGAGTCTGGGAGCCGTGATTTACGGCGGGCCCTCCCGCAGGCCTCCGAGGCCCCCGTGTGATGGGGGATACTGGTTTCCAGCTGGTGCTGACTGGCTGCCAGACCACAGACTCCTCTCAGAACGAAGCTGGAGAACATAATACAACATGATGAGGGCTGGGAACAGAACGCGTTAAATTCAATTAATGAATTTCAGAAAAAAATCATGCACTGAAAAGGTGCTTGTAATCAAACCAGGAACACACTCCAGGCCAGTAGGTGGCAGTAGAGCACCTGACGTTTGTTTGCCAGCTGCAAAGAAACAGTGCTGCCAGTTTAGCCACTTTGTTGTCATATTTAGTGAGTATTCAGACCCTCCAGCATCTGCTCTGGTGTTACAGGAGAACAAAGCTCATATCGTTGCTCTTCTCAGTGGGCAGCAGGTGTTGTGGTGGCCCCTCCCCCATCCAAAGCACTCTCAGGTGGTCTGGTCCACAGAGGACAGTCCCTCTCAGCTGCTGTCAGAGAAGGAGGAGACGTCTAGACTGCAGAGTCCCTGCAGAGTTTCCAGAGCTACAGACTAACCTGCAGTTCCACCTTCTGACCATCCCGGCGTTGACCTCCACCTGTCTACGTAGACGTCATCCCGGCGTTGGATGCAGCTTTTTTGAGTGACGTACCCGTCAGCTGGCGTTGTGCTGCATCAGCTGCTCAGGTTGGCTGGTAGCTGCTGACAGCTGAGGCAGTCGAGCAGATGCATAAACAACACATTCAGGACAAACGACCCGAACAAATGCTTCAAAGAGGAAACAACCTCGTAACAGCAGTGTGAAATGTGGCGGCAGTGACAGCTGTGATGATAACACACACACACACACACACACACCTCTGCTGCGTTGTTAAACTTCAGTTTAACCAGCTCTAACCAGTGAAACACTGGAGAAACTCTTGGACCTCGGTTTCAATACAGGCAGCATGAAGATAGTTCAAACCTTTATCTATCTAGATTAGATAAAGGTTTATCTAATCTAATCTAATGTAATGTTTCTCATCAATAAACATACATTTTAGGATTTCAGACCTGCAGCACATTTTAAAACCAGCTGTGGCAGTAAAGATTCCTTCAAACAACACCTGAAGGCGTTCTGGTACTGAGACCGGTGATGAGGAGCTCCAGGTGTTATTTACTGCTTGACCTCGTTGGTCCGGATGACAATAACTTCTTTATAAAAAAGAGACTTGGAATACTGATGTTGAGCATAAGTCAGTGTCGGCTGCATATAAACTGATATTTGTGTTAATGAACTCCAGGATGTAGAACTAGAGAAGCAGAGGTCCTCATGACGGGCCCTCTGTTAGGACCAACCATGTTCCATGGTGATGTGCTCCTGTGGACAAATTAAAAATGAATAGCTGGCGCAGCTTGAATCTGAGCCTTTTGGAAAGTCAGAATTTTATTTTTTTGTTTGTTTATTTTCTAAATCTCTTTAAATAATGACTTTGTTGTAATATTGCAAATATAAGCATCTTTTTGTCCTAAAATTACAAATCTTTGTGATTTAAAAAAGAAACTTTTGTAACATCACAACATCCTCATACAAATTCTGTGAGATATTTTGCAGCCTGATGCTCAGAGATGATGACGCTACCTCTGCTACATCCGTTACCTCTGCTACATCCGCTACCTCTGCTACATCTGCTACCTCTGCTACATCCGCTACCTCTGCTACATCCGCTTCCTCTGCTACATCCACTACCTCTGTTACATCCGTTACCTCTGCTACCTCTGCTACATCCGCTGCCTCTGCTATCTCTGCTACCTCTGCTATCACTGCTACCTCTGCTACATCCGCTACCTCTGCTACATCCGCTTCCTCTGCTACATCCGCTACCTCTGCTACATCCGCTACCTCTGCTATCCCTGCTACCTCTGCTGCCTCTGCTACCCCTGCTACCTCTGCTATCCCTGCTACCTCTGCTATCCCTGCTACCTCTGCTACATCCGCTTGCTACCTGCTACCTCTGCTACATCTGCTACCTCTGCTACATCCGCTACCTCTGCTACATCTGCTACACCTCCGCTACCACTGCTACATCCGCTACCCCTGCTTCCGCTTCCTCTGTTACATCCGTTACCTCTGCTACCTCTGCTACATCCGCTGCCTCTGCTATCTCTGCTACCTCTGCTATCACTGCTATCTTTTCTGCATCTGCTATCTCTGCTATCCCTGCTATCTCTGCTGCCTCTGCTACCCCTGCTACCTCTGCTACCTCTGCTATCACTGCTACCTCTGCTGCCTCTGCTATCTGTGCTGCCTCTGCTATCTCTGCTGTCTTTGCTACCTCTGCTACTCCTGGTGCCTCTGCTATCGCTGCTTTCTTTGCTGCCTCTGCTACCTCTGCTACCCCTGCTATCACTGCTGCCTCTGCTATATTTGCTACCTCTGCTACCCCTGTTACCTCTGCTACCCCTGCTATCACTGCTACCTCTGCTATCTTTGCTGCCTCTGCTACCTCTGCTGCCTCTGTTACCCCTTCTATCTCTGCTATCCCTGCTACCTCTGCTGCCTCTGCTACCCCTGCTACCTCTGCTATCACTGCTATCTTTGCTGCTTCTGCTATCACTGCTACCTCTGCTATCCCTGCTGCCTCTGCTACCCCTGCTACCTCTGCTACCCCTGCTATATTTGCTACCTCTGCTACATCCGCTACCTCTGCTACATCCGCTTCCTCTGTTACATCCGCTACCTCTGCTACATCTGCTACCTCTGCTACATCCGCTACCACTGCTACATCCGCTACCTCTGCTACATGCACTACCTCTGCTACATCCGCTTCCTCTGTTACAATCTTCCGCTACCTCTGCTACAACTGCTACATCCGCTACCTCTGCTACATCCGCTACACACTGCTACATCCGCTTCCTCTGTTACATCTGTTACCTCTGCTACATCCGCTGCTTCTCTGCTACACTCTACACATTCTACCTCGCTGCTCTGCTACATCCGCTACATCCGCTACCTCTGCTACATCCGCTTCCTCTAATACATCCGCTTCCTCTAATACATCCGCTTCCTCTGCTACATCTGCTACCTCTGCTACATCCGCTTCCTCTGGTACCTCTGCTACCACTGCTATCTGCTGCCTCTGCTATCTCTGCTACCTCTGCTATCTCTGCTATCTTTTCTGCATCTGCTATCTCTGCTACCCCTGCTATCTTTGCTGCCTCTGCTACCCCTGCTACCTCTGCTATCACTGCTATCTCTGCTGCCTCTGCTATCTGTGCTGCCTCTGCTATCTCTGCTGTCTTTGCTACCTCTGCTACTCCTGGTGCCTCTGCTATCGCTGCTTTCTTTGCTGCCTCTGCTACCCCTGCTACCTCTGCTACCCCTGCTATCACTGCTACCTCTGCTACCTCTGCTGCCTCTGTTACCCCTTCTACCTCTGCTATCCCTGCTACCTCTGCTGCCTCTGCTATCCCTGCTACCCCTGCTGCCTCTGCTACCCCTGCTATCACTGCTACCTCTGCTATCTTTGCTGCCTCTGCTACCTCTGCTATCACTGCTATCTTTGCTGCTTCTGCTGCCTCTGCTACCCCTGCTATCACTGCTACCTCTGCTATCCCTGCTACCCTGCCTGCTATGCCCCTGCTACCTCCTGCTACCTCTGCTATTCTGCCTACCTCTGCTATCTACCCTCTGCTACCTCTGCTATCCTCTTCCTGCTATTCTGCTACCTCTGCTTATCCGCTACCCTCTGCTACCTCTGCTACCGCTATCTTTTACCTCTGCTACATCCCTCCTCTACATCTGCTACATCCGCTTCCTCTGCTACCTCTCTGCTACATCTGCTACATCTACCTCTGCTACATCTTCTACATCTCTGCTACATCCGCTACATCCTCTGCTCCGCTACATCCTCTGCTACCTACCTGCTACATCTGCTGCTACCTCTGCTACCTCTTCTACATCCTGCTTACCTCTGCTACATCCCTGCTCCCTCTGCTACAATCCTACTCTTCCTCTTCTCTCTGCTACCTATCTGCTTCCTTCTACCTCTGCTACATCCCTGCTGCTTCTGCTACTCTGCTTCTGCTGCCTCTGCTACCCTGCTATCACTGCTACCTCTGCTACCTCTGCTATCCCTCTCCCCCCTCTGCTACTCCGCTTCCTCTGCTACCTCTGCTACCACTGCTATCTCTGCCTCTCTGCTATCTCTGCTACCTCTGCTATCTCTTGCTATCTTTTCTTCTGCTCTTGCTATCTGCTGCTGCCTCTGCTATCTGCTGCTGCTACTCTGCTATCTCTGCTGTCTTTGCTACCTCTGCTACCCTGCTATCACTGCTACCTCCCTGCTTCTATCTTTGCTGCCCTCTGCTACCTCTGCTGCCCCTCTGCTACCCCTTCTACCTGCTATGCTACCTCTTCTGCTACCTCTGCTGCCTCTGCTTCTGCTACCCTGCTACCTCTGCTATCCCTGCTACCTCTGCTGCCTCTGCTACCCCTGCTACCTGCTACCTCTGCTGCTATCACTGCTACCTGATCTTTGCTTGCTACTGCCCTGCTATCCTGCTGCCCTGCTATGCTCTGCTACCCCTACCCTCTGCCTCCTGCTACCCCTGCTATCTCACTGCTACCCCTGCTACCCCTGCTGCTACCCCTGCTGCCTCTGCTGCCTCTGTCTGCTGCTCTGCTGCCCTGCTATCTCTGCTATGCCCTCTGCCCTGCTTCTGCTGCTTCTTGCTACCTCTACTGTCTGCTTGCCCTGCTACCTGTTCTGCTACTGCTACCCTGCTATCCTTGCTCTACCCTGCTTGTCTACTGCTACTGCTATCCTGCTACCCCTGCTATCTCTGCTGCCTCTGCTGCATCTGCTGCCTCTGCTATCTCTGCTATAGACCAACGTATAGCTGCTTCTTTCTTTCTTTTTTCAACCTCAGTAAACATGAATATGTTCCAGGGTTCCTGTTCAAGTCAGAAGTGTAAAACTAAATGTATATCAGCAAACAAAATATGCAATATATTGGCATTCTACGAGCAATAAAAGTCAAAGATGGGATTCAGGACAGTAACATATTGAATACCAGTGATTCTAGTATCATCTGTAGCATTTTATCTCATTTTAGCGGATGCATTTTATTTGCTCGGGGGTCATGCTCTGGGTCTCTGTGAAGCGCCTAGAGACAATTGTCATTGTAACAGACGCTATATAAATAAAATTGAATTGAATTGAATTGAATTGAATTTTAGCTTGGCTTTAGCTCTGCATCAAGTAGATAAGAAGCAGTTTCTGGCTGAAACGGGTCAACCTTCTGCATGTTTCTTGGACTTAGCTTGGCATTCAGAAGATTTGTCTGAGTCTCCACATCTGGTCTCCGTCGGTGGAGGGATGTGAGGAGATCAAGCGCAGGATATTAGTGTTTTATCAGCAGAGGTCTCCCATTCTCCAGATGCCTCTGACGTGATGTCAGCCGTTAGCTTCTCATTACCCTGAACCGTCTACGATGTGCTCCATGATGACGGGATGTCTGGGTGGGGTTGGAGAGCGGCCGCAGACTGGAGATGAGCGGAGAAGACCATGGGCTGAGCTCAGACGGTTCTGATTAAAAACAGGACAGACCCGTTTCAGTGGCCTCCCTGAGCCAGTGTGATTGGTCGCTATCGAAGAGGAGCTCCAATCACCTGCTGATTGAATTCATCTTTACGCAAGACTAAACGCCAGCTAGCTACTGTTTCAGCACATTCTCACAGGAACAACGTGTTTATATGGTAGCTAGCTAGCAAGCCAATGACTCAGAAACGCTAAATGTAAGCTAGCTAACGCCATTTAGTTGACTAGTGAAGAGCGTAGCCACCACGGCATTAGCCAGCTAGCCTGTAGCTCATCTCTGCTCATCCTCCAAGTCTTTAAAACTCACCGTTATATTTCTCACCAAGCAGGAGCCTGGAGAAAAGCTTTATCTGCTGTATCATCTTACCACTCGTCCAAAATAACATCACAACTGTGATGAAGACAAAACTATGAAAAACAGAGGGGTGTTTTGACTTTCAGTGCTTGTTATGTTAACCTGCATGGAGGCCAGCGTCAGAAACCTGAGCAGAAGGTCTGCAGGACCTCCCTGATCCACCCGTGCACCTCCTCCACGTCCACCGACGTTTGTGTGAGGACCGAAAGATGGGAAGGAAAGAAAGTACACAGGGTAAAGCTGGACGCGAGGGCAGGCTTTGATGTGTGTTTGCATTCCTGTCGGTGTTGGTGAAAGATGAGCCGGCCAGCGCTGGTGGAGGAACGAGGCGCGAAAACAAAACACAGTCCTGCCGCTCTGAAACCAGAGAGGAAGACGAGCAGAGTCACTGTCGCCCGTGAAAAACCCGTGAGGGCGGTGCTGAGTGACTCCAGAGCGGTAAAACACCAACGGAGCTGGTGCTCATGTCTTAATGCTAGAGATGCACCATAACTGTTTTTAACACAGATACTGATAACTCACAGCTCCTAAAGGCTGATACCGATAACCGATAACACACACATATACCTAAGATCATTACATCAATACTATGTACAAAATCAAAAATAGTTTTGACTATTTAAATGAACAGATAAATGAACAGATATTTATTTATTACAATAATAAACTACTGACAAGCCTCTCAAACATTTTCATAAAGCTATCAAACAAACCTATTTGATATCTCACATCAACTTAAATAAGGTTCATTACTGACTGATATAAAAAAAATAAAGGTTCCTTGAACTGATGGAAATACATGCATCAGAATTACTAACTGAAAAAGATTAACATTTAAAGGATTTTGGCTTGTGGTTGTATTTAAATTAATACCTTTAATTAAAGTAAACGAGGTTCAGTAGTTTTTGTTTTTTTAATCTCATGGAAGCTTTAATCGAGAGGAATGAGGGAGAGGAGAGACTGCTGCTGGCTTGCTCACGTTAGCATTAGCTTCCGTTAGCTCATGTTAGCGCGATTTCAAAACTCCATGTAAGTGATTATGTTGTAGGTGGCTGATCAGGTTTTACGTATTAAAGCTTGTGCTTCCCTCCTCGTAGAATTCATTCTGAGGATTCGTCACAAATAACCACCAAACTATCTTCTTCTGAAACTTTAACCAAGTTCCATGCCGCCATGTTTGTTGTGATCAGCGCTGTGCTGCAGGCTGCATTCAAGGTGTAACGTAAATTCCCACGTTCCCTCGTTTGCTAGTCGTTCTTTCAGCCTTTTCTATTTTTCATGTGTAACATGAGGGGAAATACTGCAAATATCAATTAAAGTCAGCAACTACTAAAATTATGACCGAGTTAACGAGTTGTTCTGGCATGAGGGGGTATTCTTGGGGTGAATTCCAATTCCTCCCTTAACCCTCAATCTCAACCCTCAATCTCAAAAATGCGCGCTCCCACTAAGGGCAAGTGCTGTCCTGATTCTTAGCAAGTTAAATTGAGGGACGAGTTTGAGGGCTGTATCGCCCTCAAAATTGAGATTTTCCGACACCACCCTTGGAAGTAAGGGCTATCCAGAAGGCACTGGGTAATTTAGCCAAGACAAAAAAAGCTAGCTACAAACGTAAGTATCTTCACGTTACTTGTATACCTTGTTGTGTGTAGCAACGGAGGACTGAATAATGTATCCTCTATTGTATTATTTGCTAATATTATTTAGAGAATATACAGCGCTCTTTTTAATGTTATCCCTGTGTCATTTCAGGAAATACAGAGACAACACAGGCTCTGATACATATCAGTCTGAAGACGTAACTGCACTCAAGGGGTGTCCCATTTCTAAGTCACAAGATACCCCTGACACTTACTTTCGAGGGTTAAGATTGAGGGCCAAAAATTGAGGGTTAAAATTGAGGGCCAAAAATTGAGGGTTAAGGGCGAGGGTTGAGATTGAGGGTTAAGGGAGGAATTGGAATTGGCCCTTGATTTTCCTGATTGAGAAATCGTTTTTCTGATTATGCCGATGTCACTTGAACATAACATTCACTGCCGGTCATTCAAGGCTCAGAGGGAGCGAGGCACTGCTGTGTTGACAAAAATATACATGTTATCAGGGCCATTCATTCTGATATCGGACCTATGGGGATGACGTTATAATTTCCTGTTATCGGGCCGATAACAAACTTTTTTAACCCAACCTTTTTTTTTGTTTGTTTTTGACAAAAATCCCCAGCTCTGTCTTAAGACTGCCACCTTTATCAAAGTCCATGTTTCTGGTCCTAAAAATCAAGAATTTCTCTCATAAAACTGTGAGTTTTTAACTTCATGCTGCACATTTTTAAATCAAACCCCGACTTGCAACTTCTTGAGCTTGAAGTGGTGGATGCTGATTGTTCAGACATGGAGACTAATCTGGGAAGTGAATCAGGTAACCACCAAGCATCATCCCTCCACCACCGTGCTTCAATGGGTCTGAGGAGTTCCTGCTGGTCTCCTCCAAACATGGTTCTGGTCTCTGGTCTCATCTGTCTCACCTGGTTTGGGGGCGTCCACTCCAACAACACAGCATGTGGACGTTCTGAAATAAACTTGTGTCTTCTCTGCTAATGTGGCCCACTAACCCCCCCCCCCCCCCCCCCCCCCCCCCCCGCCCAGGTCTTTTTCTGCTGTGTCTGGGAAGCATTAATAATTTAATAAAGTTCTCTGATGTCCATCCAGAGCACAGTTACAGTCTTCAGGGTGTGGGTCCACTGTTTCTACTTCTTGGATTCACTTTCACTACATGTTAAAGCAGCGGATGGAAAAAAAAAAAAAAAACAGACTTGGATTCCTCACCCTGAATGTTTCTAAGATACGTCACTAAAACCAGAGACTGCAGGAAAAAAACAGTTTAGTGGCTGAGTGGGAGGAAGAAACAAGAGTTCAGTTGAAACTTTGAAATAGTGAAGGGTGAACACTGGCTGCAGTTCCTCTACTGACCACTAGAGGCTGCAGTTCCTCTATTGACCACTAGAGGCTGCAGTTCCTCTACCGTCCACTAGAGACTGCGGTTCCTCTACCGACCACTAGAGACTGCAGTTCCTCTACCGACCACTAGAGACTGCGGTTCCTCTACCGACCACTAGAGGCTGCGGTTCCTCTACCGACCACTAGAGGCTGCGGTTCCTCTACCGACCACTAGAGGCTGCGGTTCCTCTACCGACCACTAGAGGCTGCAGTTCCTCTACTGACCACTAGAGGCTGCAGTTCCCCTACTGACCACTAGAGGCTGCAGTTCCTCTACCGACCACTAGAGGCTCCGGTTTCTCTACCGACCACTAGAGGCTGCAGTTCCTCTACCGACCACTAGAGACTGCGGTTCCTCTACCGACCACTAGAGGCTGCGGTTCCTCTACCGACCACTAGAGGCTGCGGTTCCTCTACCGACCACTAGAGGCTGCAGTTCCTCTACTGACCACTAGAGGCTGCAGTTCCTCTACTGACCACTAGAGGCTGCAGTTTTCCTCTACCGACCACTAGAGGCTCCGGTTTCTCTACCGACCACACTAGAGGGCTCGGTTTCCTCTACCGACCACTAGAGGCTGCGGTTCCTCTACCGACCACTAGAGGCTGCGGTTCCTCTATTGACCACTAGAGGCTGCAGTTCCTCTACCGACCACTAGAGGCTGCAGTTCCTCTATTGACCACTAGAGGCTGCAGTTCCTCTACCGTCCACTAGAGACTGCGGTTCCTCTACCGACCACTAGAGGCTGCAGTTCCTCTACCGACCGTTCCTCTACCGACCACTAGAGGCTCCGGTTTCTCTACCGACCACTAGAGGCTCCGGTTCCTCTACCGACCACTAGAGACTGCGGTTCCTCTACCGACCACTAGAGGCTGCGGTTCCTCTACCGACCACTAGAGGCTGCGGTTGCCAGTTTCCTCTACTGACCACTAGAGGCTGCAGTTTCCCCTACTGACCACTAGAGGCTGCAGTTCCTCTACTGACCACTAGAGGCTCCGGTTTCCTCTACCGACCACTAGAGGCTGCCTGTTCCTCTACCGACCACTAGAGGCTGCGGTTCCTCTATTGACCACTAGAGGCTGCGGTTCCTCTAAACCACTAGAGGCTGCGTTCCTCTACCGACCACTAGAGGCTGCAGTTCCTCTACCGACCACTAGAGGCTGCAGTTTCCTCTACCGACCACTAGAGCTGCGGTTCCTCTACCGACCACCTCTACCGACCACTAGAGGCTCCGGTTTCTCTACCGACCACTAGAGGCTACCACTAGAGGCTGCGGTTCCTCTACCGACCACTAGAGGCTGCGGTTCCTCTACCGACCACTAGAGGCTGCGGTTTCCTCTACCACCTACCGACCACTAGAGGCTGCGGTTCCTCTACAAACCACTAGAGGCTGCGGTTCCTCTACCGACCACTAGAGGCTCCGGTTCCTCTACCGTCCACTAGAGGCTGCAGTTCCTCTACTGACCACTAGAGGCTGCAGTTCCTCTACTGACCACTAGAGGCTGCGGTTCCTCTACCGACCACTAGAGGCTCCGGTTCCTCTACCGACCACTAGAGGCTCCAGTTTCTCTACCGACCACTAGAGGCTCCAGTTCCTCTACTGACCACTAGAGGCTCCGGTTCCTCTACTGACCACTAGAGGCTCCGTTTCTACTACCACTAGAGGCCCTTTCTCTACCGACCACTAGAGGCTCCGGTTCCTCTACCGACCACTAGAGGCTCCGGTTTTCTCTACCGACCACTAGAGGCTGCAGTTCCTCTACCGACCACTAGAGGCTCCGGTTTCTCTACCGACCACTAGAGGCTCCGGTTCCTCTACCGACCACTAGAGGCTGCGGTTCCTCTACCGACCACTAGAGGCTGCGGTTCCTCTACCGACCACTAGAGGCTGCGGTTCCTCTACCGACCACTAGAGGCTGCGGTTCCTCTATTGACCACTAGAGGCTGCAGTTCCTCTACAGACCACTAGAGGCTGCGGTTCCTATACCGACCACTAGAGGCTGCAGTTCCTCTACTGACCACTAGAGGCTGCAGTTCCCCTACTGACCACTAGAGGCTGCAGTTCCTCTACCGACCACTAGAGGCTCCGGTTTCTCTACCGACCACTAGAGGCTCTGGTTCCTCTACCGACCACTAGAGGCTGCGGTTCCTCTACCGACCACTAGAGGCTGCGGTTCCTCTATTGACCACTAGAGGCTGCAGTTCCTCTACCGTCCACTAGAGACTGCGGTTCCTCTACCCCCTAGAGGCTGCAGTTCCTCTACCGACCGTTTCCTCTACCGACCACTAGAGGCTGCAGTTCCTCTTCTCTACCGACCACTAGAGGCTCCTCTACGACCATAGTTCTCCTCTACCGACCACTAGAGGCTGCGGTTCCTCTAACCGACCACTAGAGGCTGCCGGTTCCTCTATTGACCACTAGAGGCTGCGGTTCCTCTACCGACCACTAGAGGCTGCGGTTCCTCTACAAACCACTAGAGGCTGCGGTTCCTCTACCGACCACTAGAGGCTGCGGTTCCTCTACCGTCCACTAGAGGCTGCAGTTCCTCTACCGACCACTAGAGGCTGCAGTTCCTCTACTGACCACTAGAGGCTGCGGTTCCTCTACCGACCACTAGAGGCTCCAGTTTCTCTACCGACCACTAGAGGCTCCAGTTCCTCTACTGACCACTAGAGGCTCCGGTTCCTCTACTGACCACTAGAGGCTCCAGTTTCTCTACCGACCACTAGAGGCTGCAGTTCCTCTACCGACCACTAGAGGCTCCGGTTCCTCTACCGACCACTAGAGGCTCCGGTTCCTCTACCGACCACTAGAGGCTGCGGTTCCTCTACCGACCACTAGAGGCTGCGGTTCCTCTATTGACCACTAGAGGCTGCGGTTCCTCTACCGACCACTAGAGGCTGCGGTTCCTCTATTGACCACTAGAGGCTGCGGTTCCTCTACCGACCACTAGAGGCTGCAGTTCCTCTATTGACCACTAGAGGCTGCAGTTCCTCTACCGACCACTAGAGGCTGCGGTTCCTATACCGACCACTAGAGGCTGCGGTTCCTCTACCGACCACTAGAGACTGCCCTCTACCGAGAGGCTGCGGTTCCTCTACCGACCACTAGAGACTGCGGTTCTTCTACTGACCACTAGAGGCTGCAGTTCCTCTACCGACCACTAGAGACTGCGGTTCCTCTAATGACCACTAGAGGCTGCGGTTAATACCTTAATGTTAAAATGTTCATGTTAACAGCAGAAATCAATCAAGTAATGAAGTAAAAGTCTCTTAAATAGTAACAGTTATTTTCAGAAAAGCCTTCAGATCAGGGAAGCTGATCAGTTGCCTCATTGGAGCCGATGTAAAACTGAGAAATCGAAAACCTTTTCTGTGTTTGACAGTTTTTATTCCAGAAACACAAATGTCAGACTGTGGTTCTCACGGTGGCAGAGAAGATTCATTTGGAGTCATGGTTTATTTTTAAAATTGCTGCAGTTTGAGGAAAATGCTCCAAATTTACAAACTCATGAATAGATTTGGACCAGAGCGAAAGAAAACTAATATGTGAAACCTGTAGAATGAACAAAATGAATAATTTCCAGCAGGAAAGCAGCCTGGTTCTGGTTCTGGTTCTGTTCTGGGTTCTGGGCTGAGGAGCCTCATCCTGGGATGTCCAGCCAACCAGAAGATGGGCAAACAAGCGCCCCCTACTTGTTTGTTCCGCCATCTGTCCGCCTGGTTTCTGACACCTGTACCAGCCCGTCAGAGCCGGGGGTCCCTGTCATCGGGGCGACACGGCGCTGGCTCGTATAATGGGGGAGGAGATGCCTCAGATCCACCGAATTAAGGAGCTGACTCGGTGGTGAGAGGCAGGGGGGCTGAAACATGGCTTTATTTTTCACCATTTGTAGATGCAACAACCCCCGAGATGAGAGTCAGTCAGGTCCATCTATTTAACAACAGTGAAGCCAGAAACACAGTGCTAAGAAGGAAAGACATCAGCAGTGACCTCAGCAGAGCAACGTTTGATTGACAGTCTGATTTTACAAGTAATAAACTTCAGTTCTTTACAAAAAAAGTTGTGATTTTACAAATAAAGTCACAATTTGAAAGTAGAATTTATTTGATTTGATTTTTTAATAAAAAAAAGTCAAAAAAAACCCACCAGGAGCTCCATGTGAGAGCCTCCAGGATGTTAAAGTCCATGACAGCTCAGTCAGAAGAAGACTGGACCACCAGACAAACCAGCAGAGACTAGAGACCAGAACCATGTTTGGGGGAAACCAGCAGGAACTACTCAGACAATCTGGAGCAGGGTGGTGGAAGGATGATGGTTGGTTGGCACCTTGGGGTTAACTTGTTGACCATTCACTTAGTGCTGGGAGGTATGACCAAAAATTTATATTACAGTATTTTTCAAAATTATATCGGTTCCACGGTATATCACGGTATTTTTCAAAAATTATATCAGTTTCATGGTATGTCACTGTATTTTTCAAAAATTATATCAGTTTCACGGTATATCACGGTATTTTTCAAAATTATATCGGTTTCACGGTATATCACTGTATTTTTAAAAAAAATTATATCGGTTTCACGGTATTTCACGGTATTTTTCAAAATTATATCGGTTTCACGGTATATCACGGTATTTTTCAAAATTATATCGGTTTCACGGTATACCACGGTATTTTTCAAAATTATATCGGTTTCACGGTATACCACGGTATTTTTCAAAATTATATCGGTTTCACGGTATATCACGGTATTTTTCAGAATTATATCGGTTTCACGGTATATCACTGTATTTTTTTTAAGGCACAACTGGGTGTTAACCACATTTTCTAATCATTTAGAGAGGAATATTGTAGAAAAACATTCATATCTACACTAGTATTAATACAGGTTTGCATGGCCTCACAAAATGATACTATTCACAAAGAGGTGGCACTCGTTATTCTGATCAAGTGAAGGAATCAGAATGCATGATAGTTGCAGTTAAAATATAGAACCCTTTTATTTTCCACATTTTGCAAACAACAAAATTAACATTAACAACACAATGTAAACAACGTTTGAGATATTTCAACAAATAAATAGTAAACTAAAAGTATGCAACTTGCAATGTTCAAGTTTTGACAATCAAGGCTCAGGTGGTGAAGCAGATTGCTGGCGTTGCCTCCCGCGGCTACAACTTTAGCTCGGCAACATTTGCAGATTATTGTAGTTTGTTGGACGTCGTCTTTTTTAAATCCAAAGAACTTCCACACGACAGACACGGCTCCTGGTTTAGGAAGAAGTTCCTCAGTCTCATGTTGCCGTTCTGGAGCTTCCACTTTGGGACTTTCTCTGTTTGCAGCCATCACCGTTTAACCAGAAACTAGTAGCGTGTTGCGCCTCCAGTGCAACTGCAAAACAGTCCCCTGTCAAACAATGTTCTGCGGCACTTATGTTCCGCCGTGCAGCGTTCCCAACGTTGTGTACGCTACAGTACATACTTACCGGTATTACGGTATATGAAAAATTCATATCATAAAAAAATAAACACCGGTATTCGGTATGAACCGGTATACCGCCCAGCACTACGTTCACTCCTCTGGTTAAATAGATGACTGGACTTGTTTGTCTTGATAATCCAGCAGCAGGAGCCACTTCCTGTTTATTTCTGGATCTGGATCTGGAGGGATTTTAGATGTTCAGTTTAAGTTCAGGTCATCTAGTTTGTTGCCGTCCATGTTCCCCTTCAGAACTGGTAAAATTCTAATTTATAAAACACAGTCTATCTGAGGAACCCGACATGTCTCGCGTCCACTGCGAAGCACGGCGGCGGAGGCGTCATGATCTGGGCTTCAACAGGAAACGGCTCCAAATGCAGCAGCAAATCTGCGTCAGAATGGCTCAGAAAAGAGGTTTTACGACTTTTATCACGTTTTTACAAACAGAAAACATGAAGGAGTAAACGAGGAGCGAACTTTTCAGACGCCGTCTGCGACAGAGCGTTGGCTCGCGGCTCAGAGGGGGCCATAAAACACGGAAACATCTGCTGATGTGATGCCAGATGTTCGTTAAATGACGATGTTGTAATGTGAGCGCTGGCAGATCTCAGATCTGCCGGTCCGTTCCGTCCGAGCCCGAGGACGACGGCGGCCCGTGAAGGAGCCGGTAAATTCTGTTGCTGCCGTCCGGACGGCTCGCTGGCGATGTCGTGGGTGTTTGGCAGCAGGTGAAAGAGGCAGATGCATCCTAAACCTGTTAGCCGCCCGCCTCTAATCGGCTTACTCTGGCGCCGTGACGGGCGACTGGCACCTCCGACGGGCCGCCGCCACGCTGACATGTTGGAGCTCCGCGTGAAGCCAGAGCAGCACTTTACACGTCTAGCGAGCAGGACCCAGGATGACTGAACGCTGATGTCACGTAGCGCTCTAAATTATTGTCTACGTGGTTTTTAATACGTTCCTTTGATCCTTCGGCTTTAGTGTTTACCGGCCGGGAATCACATGTTCTGACTCGTTGTGAGAACCGTCTCCTGAAAGTGTCCTTCAGAGACACGTCAAGCTATAAAATCGTGGGCTTTATGAGACGTGAGACGGTCAGATCCTGTGAGGACGCCGTCGCGGTGAAGTAAAACGCTGTCGGCTGTCCAAACATCTGTGAAATATGAAATCACCTTCTGGAGTCGGTTGGTCCTGCAGCAGCAGTTTCTGCCAGGTGGAAACTGGACCAGGACTCTGACCCCTGCAGGTGTCCACGGTGGTTCTGAAGCCTGATGGTGGGAGCTCTGGTCGACGCCTCCCATCCTCCGGCGGTGAAGGGGTGTCACCAGACCTCAGAAGAGATCAGGAACGAGGTTTTCTCAGGACCAGGTTGAAGTCCGAGAGGCCTTTTACGATGTTTTTACAACGTAAAGAAAATGTTCAGTGTCAAACAGCAGCTGTCATCCCTGATCTGGATCTGAGGGGCGACCAGAGACCCAGTAGACCTCAGTCAGTCCTGGTCTAACGGTGTTGTTGGGTTGTTAACTGGTCCAGCTCAGGGATGCTGGTCTCTGCTGGTCCAGACCAGCCTTGCTGGTCTCTACTGGTTCAGACCAGCCTTGCTGGTCACTACTGGCTCAGACCAGCCTTGCTGGTCTCTGCTGGTCCAGACAAGCCTTGCTGGTCTCTGCTGGTCCAGACAAGCCTTGCTGGTCTCTGCTGGTCCAGACCAGCCTTGCTGGTCTCTGCTGGTCCAGACTAGCCTTGCTGGTCTCTGCCGATCCAGACCAGCCTTGCAGATCTCTGCTGGTCCAGACTAGCCTTGCTGGTCTCTACTGGTCCAGACCAGCCTTGCTGGTCTCTGCAAATCCAGACCAGCCTTGCAGATCTCTGCTGGTCCAGACTAGCCTTGCCGGTCTCTGCTGGTCCAGACCAGACTTGCTGGTCTCTGCCGGTCCAGACCAGCCTTGCCGGTCTCTGCCGGTCCAGCTAAGCCTTGCTGGTCTCTGCCGGTCCAGACCAGCCTTGCTGATCTCTGCCGGTCCAGACCAGACTTGCTGGTCTCTGTCGGTCCAGACCAGCCTCCAGAACCGTATACCATCTTATCCAGAGTATAACACCAGGTGGATAATATGCTCGGAAATGACAGATGATTCTAGAAATAACAGTTTTATGAATAAACCAGACGCAGTTTGTTTGATATAATCAACAGTGTGACCAGAACAGACCCTTTCAGAACAACCCAGACTCTTCCAGACCGGAACAGACCCTTCCAGACCAGAACAGACCCTTTCAGAACAACTCAGACCCTTTCAGACCGGGACAGACTATTCCTGACCAACCCAGATTCTTCCAGACCAGAACAGACCCTTCCAGACCAACCCAGACCCTTCCAGACCCTTCCAGACCCTTCCAGACCAACCCAGACCCTTCCAGACCAGAACAGACCCTTCCAGACCAGAACAGATCCTTCCAGGCTAACCCAGACTATTCCAGACCAACCCAGACTCTTCCAGACCGGAACAGACCCTTCCAGACCAGAACAGACCCTTTCAGAACAACTCAGACCCTTTCAGACCGGAACAGACTATTCCTGACCAACCCAGACCCTTCCAGACCAACCCAGACTCTTCCAGTCCAGAACAGACCCTAAGAACATTTCCTTTCTATATAACAGTCCCGGTTAAGGTCGCTAAAGTGGTTTGGCTCATGGTTCGACACCACTGAGTGGAGAGCAGCTGTCACTCATGAAGCCACGCCCCTAACTGCATAGGTTTGCGGTCTAATATAAAGTTTGGTGCCCGTGGTGACGGTAACGTCTCTTTCCTCTCCAGGCCGTGACGGACGTTGAGGAGCAGCATGGAAAGCTCCGCCCCCTCAGCCACCGACAAGAAGGAGAGTAAAGCTGCTGGTCTGGATGGAAGCAGCTTCTCAGAGCTGCCAAAGAAACCGTCCCCGACCACGCTGGGCAGAGGTACGGCTGCTTTACCTGCTTTACACCTCAGTGGAGGTGTGGTTACAGGTGGCGTCATGAGGCAGATACGCAGCGACAGATAACATTTTAACAAGAATAAAATCCAAGCATGCGGTTCATCAGAAGTAGCTCCTCACTGCTTTATAGGACTCAGCAGCAGCTGACCAGCAGCAGCTGGTCAATAACACAATGCCAAGAACGAACGGCATCAGCAAAGCTCTGAGAGAAACAGTCTTCAATCTGTAAAGGGGTATAAAACTATTTCCAAAGATGGAAAAGATTTAAGATGGTAGCAACCTTACCTTAGAGGTCAGAATCCATATCTGGCTGTTACATCACAGCTGAGTTTACTTGGTTTACCTGGTTTACCTGGTTCATAGCAACGCCGTACATGGTATTTAGCATGTAGCACTGTTAGCAAAAATCCAGACATGAGTCTGACTTTGAAATGAATAAAGGAAATTAATATAGAACTTTTATGAAGTTTTTAAGTCTTATTCTGTTCACATCAAAAACGTATGTTGTTGTTCAGCATAAGGTTGAGTCTGTGGTTTCTGGGGTTAAATGCTCAATTTCACAATATCAACACTGTTGGTAAAAAAAAGTCACATTTTTTTGGCAAAAATCGTAACTTTTTATCTAATTTTTGTCAGAGAGTCAAAGATTCTTCTTCTGAAATTGCAAATTTAATAATTTTTTTTCATTAAAAAAGCTTATTTTTGTTGTAAAACTGTGAATTTTTATTTTGTTTATTTTTCTATTTATTTAAGTATGATCTTTTTCGTACAATTTTTGTTGTAAAATCCTGAATTTCACAGAACTGAGACTTTTAAAACGATCAACTCTTTTTGTTGTAAAATTGCTAATTGTGTGTGACTTCTTTTTCTTAAACATCGCGATTTTTTTCTTGTAAAAGGATTTTTACAAAAAAAGTTAGAATGTGCATAATTGTGACATTTTAACGTAACACCGCTGTTAACTGTAAACTAGCGGCTCAGGACCCTCCTCCTCTCCTGCTGGTCTCCTGCTGGTCTCCTGCTGGTCTCTTCCTGGTCTCCTGCTGGTCTCCTGCTGGTCTCTTGCTGTCTGGTCTCTGGGTCTCCTGCTGGTCTCTTGCTGGTCTCCTGGTCTCCTTCTGGTCTCTTGCTGGTCTCCTGCTGGTGTCTTGCTGGTCTCCTGCTGGTCTCTTCCTGGTCTCCTGCTGGTCTCTTCCTGGTCTCTTGCTGGTCTCTTCCTGGTCTCCTGCTGGTCTCTTCCTGGTCTCCTGCTGGTCTCTTCCTGGTCTCTTGCTGGTCTCCTGCTGGTCTCTTCCTGGTGTCTTCCTGGTCTCTTGCTGGTCTCCTCCTGGTCTCTTCCTGGTCTCTAGCTGGTCTCCTGTTGGTCTCCTGCTGGTCTCTTCCTGGTCTCTTGCTGGTCTCCTGCTGGTCTCCTGCTGGTCTCTTCCTGGTCTCTTCTGGTCTCCTGCTGGTCTCTTCCTGGTCTCTTGCTGGTCTCCTGCTGGTCTCTTCCTGGTCTCTAGCTGGTCTCCTGTTGGTCTCCTGCTGGTCTCTTCCTGGTCTCCTGCTGGTCTCCTGTTGGTCTCCTGCTGGTCTCTTCCTGGTCTCCTGCTGGTCTCCTGCTGGTCTCTTGCTGGTCTCCTGCTGGTCTCTTCCTGGTCTCCTGCTGGTCTCTACCTGATCTCCTGCTGGTCTCTTTCTGGTCTCTTGCTGGTCTCCTGCTGGTCTCTTCCTGGTCTCCTGCTGGTCTCTACCTGATCTCCTGGTGGTCTCTTCCTGGTCTCTTGCTGGTCTCCTGCTGGTCTCTTGCTGGTCTCCTGCTGGTCTCTTCCTGGTCTCTTGCTGGTCTCCTGCTGGTCTCTTCCTGGTCTCCTGCTGGTCTCTACCTGGTCTCCTGCTGGTCTCTACCTGATCTCCTGCTGGTCTCTTCCTGGTCTCTAGCTGGTCTCCTGTTGGTCTCCTGCTGGTCTCCTGCTGGTCTCTTGCTGGTCTCCTGCTGATCTCTTCCTGGTCTCCTGCTGGTCTCTTCCTGGTCTCTTGCTGGTCTCCTGCTGGTCTCTTCCTGGTCTCCTGCTGGTCTCTACCTGATCTCCTGCTGGTCTCTTCCTGGTCTTCTGTTGGTCTCCTGTTGGTCTCCTGGTCTCTTCCCGGTCTCTTCTTGGTCTCCTCCTTTCATTGACGGCTGGTAAACGTGTTCAGAAATGTTCCAGTTATTAGTTACCGACTGTCTTGGCGCTCCTACGGGTCAGCGGCGGTCCGGATGTAGGCCCACCAACGTGAACCCTCTACGTTTAGATGATTTTTATGTGAGAAACCTCGGCATTAACAGACGGGGTCACTAACTTTTCAAACCCGCTGGTGCGGAAACGCCGACGTCTGAATACCTCGGCGGCTCATGAAAAGAGTTTGGTCCTGAGACGGAGGGCTGGCGTGTTTCAGAGATGTCAGAGAACGGGAGATGAAGACGCACTGTAATGAGGCCCAAAGACCTTGTTCTCACCTCCCGAGTATAAATTTCATGAATTACTAAAAATCTGGCTGGCGTTGCTGTGGACGGCGGTGCTTCAGAGGGCTCTGATAAAGGCTGGGGGGGGGGGGGGGGGGGGGGGGGGGGGGGGCGTCTTTGAAATGCTAACAAGACGTCGCATGACATCGCAGCGTTAGCGGCGCTGCAGCTAATGATGGCTTGGTGGCCCGCCACCAGACGAGCCGCGAGCTTTAATTGTTTGGGGATGCGCGTTGAGGAACTGGGCCGGTCAGTCCTGGCACCGCCACAAAGAACCCACAAGTTCTTCAAAGAAGAAGAAGCAGAAAAAGACATTTCTTTTGCCGCGATATGAATAATTCAGCCCTGTACTGCACTCTGACCGCTCTGTGTCGCGGCGGCGGTGGGGGGGGGGCGGTGGTGGTGGTGGTGTTGGGGGGGGGGGGGGGGGGGGGGGGGGGGGGGGGGGGTTTGGGCCTCGTGACCTCGCCGCGCTCAAAAACAGAATACGAAGCCATCAGAGGTTATTTGTGCTGGTGAGGTAACACATCTGAAGCAGTCATCATTAAAAGATGAGCCCTTATGTTTTCATTAGCGGATGTGTGATGAAAACTCCTCGTAACGAGGTTCATGGACCTGGTTGGGGGCCTCTGAGGTGGGAGACTTATTAATTACTAACGGCCGGGCTGGCGGACGCCGGCGGACGCCGACGGGCCCTCAGAAGGACGGCCTGGCAGCGAGTCGGGGTCCGGCGCCGTCGCCGAGCTGCTTGGCGGTTTAATGAAGGGCCTGGTGGCCCGCCATCACGAAGCTCACGCCATCACACACGGGAACGCTAAAAGTAGGACGTTATGTGTCGTTAGATCGTATTAAAGCCCTGGTTTTTTTTTATTGATTATTCTTTTTGTTCACTGGAGCCGCTTCTCTAATTAGCATGTCGAGGCAAAAAAAATGGGGCACATGTGCATAAATGTAGAAGCTTTGTAAGATGTAACAAACTGGTTTACTTAATATTCCGCTTACTTGTATTTTAAATGGAATAGTGCCGTCTAGAGAGCATTATTAAACCCCCGATCAGAAAGAAATCAGGACAGTACGGAGACATCATTTCAGAAAAAGAACACACAATGCTTCCTCCATTTCCTTTGACTTTTATTTCTTTACAGACAGCATGAAACAAGTCATTTCATGTTTTTACTTGTAAAGATTTGTAAATACGCCCCCGTTTTTGCATTTCCTGCAACAAGTCCAGCAAAATGTTGGGACAGTAAACTTAAAAGACGTTCTGGCTTTGGCAAAGTAGTGAGGACCTTCAGGTTTCTGGTTTCTGTTAATTAGCGCAGCGACATGTGTAATGGATTAATGAGCACCAGAGGAGCAGGAGCCTATAGGGTCCTCGTACTTGTGGTTCTCCGCAGTGACTTTCATCCGTGTTTCCCGGGTGACGGCAAGGTTATTATCGTTTACGAAAACAAACGAAATAACGAAAACTAGGATTTCTTCAACTGGAGAACAGATGCAGATTAGTTGTCCTGCTAGTAAATGTACAGGGATTAGCAGAAAACATGCTAATTAGTTGTACAGAGATCATTTAACATATAGTGGTACCTCTACTTACAAAATAAATTGGTTCTGGAAGTAGTTTCGTAACCTGAAACTTTTGTAAGTAGAGACGTGTAAATGCCCTAATCCGTTCCAACCCCCACAAAATTCAAACATAATTTTTTTATAAATTATAAATAATACATGAAATGACATAAAAACCTGTAATAAATACATGTTAGAACTAGAAAAGGTTATTATTGTTAACGTAAACAAACAAAATAACGAAAACTAGAATTGAAAAAACATTTTCGTTACCTGAAATAAAATAAAAACGAGAGTTTAACCCTAACCCTAACCCCTGTAATAATGTCAAGAACGTCCTTCGTTTTCGTGTTTGTAATTTTTTTTCCTATTAAATGTTTGAAATCTATTAACTTCGCTCCGCCGTACAACAACAACCACCAAAAAAAAAAAAAAAAAGTGATTAGCAGTGATGGCTGCGGCAAAAGTTGGGAGAAAGCGTCACAGTCCTATTTGGGATTTCTTTGACTATGACTGTGTTAACGATAAAAATAAGTGCCTTGTTGTAAAAGCAGGTGATACAATGTGTGGAATACTTCTGAAGGAGAAAAAAACCCACGAATCTGAAAGTCCATTTGAAAAGCTCACACAAGAAGGCTAACCAAGACTAGCTGGATAAGCTAGCCTAAGCTAGCCCCCTGGAAAGAAGGCTAACCAAGACTAGCTGGATAAGCTAGTCTAAGCTAGCCCCCTGGAAAGAAGGCTAACCAAGACTAGCTGGATAAGCTGGCCTAAGCTAGCCCCCTGGAAAGAGAAGCTAACCAAGACTAGCTGGATAAGCTAGCCTAAGCTAGCCCCCTGGAAAGAAGCTATAGCTGCAGGCCAGTCAGCGTTGGGAAGGAACGGGAGAAAACAGCAACTATAATGGACTGTTTCCATGGAGACCAGATAGCTGCTGGTCAGTAAATACGCAGGAACACCACAAGAGGGAAGATGCATTAATAAATATGTTTATTGAGACCAGAATGTAAACACGACTATGTGATTCGATAGCCTTCAAAAAGTTCAGTGCTTCACTCGAACCAAAATTACAACCCTAATTTACAAAATAAAACGAAAACTAACACTGAAACTAATAAAAACTAAACTAAAACTAAGTATTTCAAAACAAAAACGAATAAAAACTAGCAAAACTGCTCTAAAAACGAATTAAAATTAACTGAATTTGGAAAAACTAAACTAAAAACTAAATAAAAACTAAAACTAATGGAAAATCCCAAACTATTTTTAACTATTTTTCCCTCCTTCGCTTGGAGCATTTGTCACAAATAACCAGCGAACTATCTTCCTCTGAAACTTTAACGAAGTTCTACACCATCACCGCCATGTTTTTTTTTTCAGCGCACTGTTCCGCAATGCTGCATTCAACATGTAATGTAAATTCCCACGTTCCCTCGTTTGCTCGTCGTTCTTTCAGCCTTTTCTATTTTTTCTATTTTTTATGTGTAACATGAGGGAAAATACTGCGAATATCAATTAAAGTCAGCAACTACTAAAATTATGACCGAGTTAACGAGTTGTTTTCTGGCATGAGAGGGTATTCTAGATTTTCCTGATTGAGAAATCGTTTTTCTGATTATGCCGACGTCACTTGAACATAACATTCACTGCCGGTCATTCAAGGCTCAGAGGGAGCGAGACACTGCTGTGTTGACAAAAATATATATATGTTATCGAGGCTATTCGTCGTGATATCGGACTTATCGGAATGACGTCATAATTTCCTGTTATCGGCCCGATAGTTATCGAGTTGATAGTTATCGGGTCGATAGTTATCAGGTTGATAGTTATCGGGTTGATATTTATCGGGTCGATAGTTATCAGTCTGATAGTTATCGTGCACTCCTAACATGAACAAATGAAATAAACTTGAAAGAGCCCAGCAGATGAACTTACAGAGAACGTCTGGTTCTCCGTGATCCTGGTTGTCGGCTGGTTTGTCTCACGGCTCGTCTAACTCTGCTCAGGTTTCATGCCGGACCTCTTGGTTGCGGTGAGGCGGTGGAGATGAGTCTGGCTCACCAGGATCACAGAGTTCACGGACGGTTGTGTTGATGCGTTTCAGCGGGCGCCCACATTCCGTGTTAGCAGCCTGCATCCGTCCCGCTGCAGGGCCCGTCTCCGCGGGCTGAAACCCGACTCCGCGGCGCTGGATTTACAAGCCTGCGCTGGCTCGTGCTTTCCCATGTCAGAGGAACACGTGTTGGGATTAGATCCCCGCTTCCAGAGCTGTAAAACATCTCATCGCTTCAAAGGAATACCTGACGTCGTCTTCTCAGCGCTGCATCACGCCATCACGGGCGCTCAGACCGGCGGCCTTCCTCTGGCCTCGGCTGAGTTTAAAGGGCGTTTAAACAGATATTTACAGTTCTTATCGTATTCTGATAAAGCTTCCTGGCGAGAATTTTTCCATCATCACTCACAGGTGGGTGTTGACTGTACGAGGCATAAAAACACCAGAACACTGATTATTTCTGTCCAGTTACCGCCTCAGATTCATCGCTAATATGATTACTTCAACATGTTTGCGGTGTAATGAAAATTATAACATGCTGATAAAAGTTTAGGTGTTTAGAAACATACGAAGAGATCTGCAGCTCGTGTGCATTATTGTTGCTGGAATAAAGATCAAATAAAAAAACACAGATACTAACAAAACGGATATCTGGGTATTTGGGTGCTTTCCATTTGTACTTGGAAGTCGGGAGTCTGGTTCCCAGAGTCTGGTTGAACATCTCTCCAGGTCAGATCCAAGCGTCAGAATCCAGCAGGCTGCTGCTCTCAGCTGGGTTTACTGGGTTTACACTTCTGTCTGTTAGCTTCTCATCCGTGGACGTGTTGCTACGCTACACGGGCTAGCCACCATGGCTAGCGCTACATCAGGAAAGGTTCCTGCAGCGCAGGGGTCACCCAGCGATTTAATACAACTTTCAGAGGTTTTCTTGGACTCTGTGACACAAAAACTACTGAAGAAATCTGAGGAGGTGCAGAAAGCTGTCTTATTTATTTATTAACGGGATTAGTGGACGATGCCTGAACATGAGGCGGAGGAGCTTCAGATGAGAGGAGGGGCTTCAGACAAAAGGAGGGGCTTCAGATGAGAGGAGGGGCTTTAGATGAGAGGAGGAGCTTCAGATGAGAGGAGGGGCTTTAGATGAGAGGAGGGGCTTCAGACAAAAGGAGGGGCTTCAGATGAGAGGAGGGGCTTCAGACAAAAGGAGGGCCTTTAGACGAGAGGAGGGGGCTTCACACAAGAGGAGGGGCTTTAGATGAGAGGAGGGCCTTCAGACAATAGGAGGGGCTTCAGATGAGAGGGGGGCTTCAGATGAGAGGAGGAGCTTCAGACGAGAGGAGGGGCTTCGGATGAGAGGAGGGGCTTCACACAAGAGGAGGGGCTTCAGACGAGAGGAGGGGCTTCAGACAAGAGGAGGGGCTTCAGACGAGAGGAGGGGCTTCAGATGAGAGGAGGGGCATCAGATCGAGAGAAGAGGCTTCAGACGAGAGGAGGGGCTTCAGGCGAGAGGAGGGGCATCAGATGAGAGGAGGGACTTTAGACGAGAGGATGGGCTTCAGACAAGAGGAGGGGCTTCAGATGAGAGGAGGGGCTTCAGATGAAAGGAGAGGCTTTAGATGAGAGGAGGGGCTTCGGATGAGAGGAGGGGCTTCAGACAAGAGGAGGGGCTTCAGATGAGAGGAGGGGCTTCAGGCAAAAGGAGGAGCTTCATACAAGAGGAGGGGCTTCAGATGAAAGGAGGGCCTTCAGATGAAAGGAGGGGCTTCAGATGAGAGGAGGGGCTTCAGACAAAAGGAGGGCCTTTAGACGAGAGGAGGGGCTTCACACGAGAGGAGGGGCTTTAGATGAGAGGAGGGGCTTCAGACAATAGGAGGGGCTTCAGATGAGAGGAGGGGCTTCAGACAAGAGGAGGAGCTTCAGACGAGAGGAGGAGCTTCAGATGAGAGGAGGGGCTTCACACAAGAGGAGGGGCTTCAGATGAGAGGAGGGGCTTCAGACAAGAGGAGGGGCTTCAGACGAGAGGAGGGGCTTCAGATGAGAGGAGGGGCTTCAGACAAGAGGAGGAGCTTCAAATGAGAGGAGGGGCTTCACACAAGAGGAGGGGCTTCAGATGAGAGGAGGGGCTTCAGACAAGAGGAGGGGCCTCAGACGAGAGGAGGGGCTTCAGATGAGAGGAGGGGCTTCAGACGAGAGGAGGGGCTTCAGACGAGAGGAGGGGCATCAGATGAGAGGAGGGACGTCAGATGAGAGGATGGGCTTCAGACAAGAGGAGGGGCTTCAGATGAGAGGAGGGGCTTCAGATGAGAGGACGGGCTTCAGACAAGAGGAGGGGCTTCAGATGAGAGGAGGGGCTTCAGATGAAAGGAGAGGCTTTAGATGAGAGGAGGGGCTTCGGATGAGAGGAGGGGCTTCAGATTAGAGGAGGAGCTTCAGATGAGAGGAGGGGCTTCAGATGAGAGGAGGGGCTTCAGATGAGAGGATGGGCTTCAGACAAAAGGAGGGGCTTCAGATGAGAGGAGGGGCTTCAGATGAAAGGAGAGGCTTTAGATAAGAGGAGGGGCTTCAGATGAGAGGAGGGGCTTCAGATTAGAGGAGGAGCTTCAGATGAGAGGAGGGGCTTCAGATGAGAGGAGGGGCTTTAGATGAGAGTAGGGGCTTCAGACAAAAGGAGGGGCTTCAGATGAGAGGAGGGGCTTCAGATGAGAGGAGGGGCTTCAGATAAGAGGAGGGGCTTCAGACAAAAGGAGGGGCTTCAGATGAGAGGAGGGGCTTCAGGCAAAAGGAGGGGCTTCAGACGAAAGGAGGGCCTTCAGACAAAAGGAGGGGCTTCAGAGAAAAGGAGGGCCTTCAGATGAGAGGAGGGGCTTCACACAAGAGGAGGGGCTTTAGATGAGAGGAGGGGCTTCAGACAAGAGGAGGGGCTTCAGATAAGAGGAGGGGCTTTAGATGAAAGGAGAGGCTTTAGATGAGAGGAGGGGCTTTAGACAAGAGGATGGGCTTCAGATGAGAGGAGGGGCTTCAGATGTGAGGAGGAGCTTTAAATGAGAGGAGGGGCTTTAGATGAGAGGAGGAGCTTTAGATGAGAGGAGGGGCTTCAGACAAAAGGAGGAGCTTCAGACGAAAGAGAGGCTTTAGATGAGAGGAGGGGCTTTAGATGAGAGGAGGAGCTTCAGATAAGAGGAGGGGCTTTAGATGAGAGGAGGGGCATCAGATGAGAGAAGGGGCTTCAGACGAGAGGAGGGGCTTCAGACGAGAGGAGGGGCATCAGATGAGAGGAGGGACTTCAGATGAGAGGATGGGCTTCAGATGAGAGGAGGGGCTTCAGATGAGAGGAGGGGCTTCAGATGAAAGGAGAGGCTTTAGATGTTAGGGGGGGCTTCGGATGAGAGGAGGGGCTTCAGACAAGAGGAGGGGGCTTCAGATGAGAGGAGGGGCTTCAGGCAAAAGGAGGAGCTTCAGACAAGAGGAGGGGCTTCAGATGAAAGGAGGGCCTTCAGATGAAAGGAGGGGCTTCAGATGAGAGGAGGGGCTTCAGACAAAAGGAGGGCCTTTAGACGAGAGGAGGGGCTTCACACAAGAGGAGGGGCTTTAGATGAGAGGAGGGGCTTCAGACAATAGGAGGGGCTTCAGATGAGAGGAGGGGCTTCAGACAAGAGGAAGAGCTTCAGATGAGAGGAGGGGCTTCACACAAGAGGAGGGGCTTCAGATGAGAGGAGGGGCTTCAGACGAGAGGAGGGGCTTCAGACGAGAAGTGGGGCATCAGATGAGAGGAGGGACTTCAGACGAGAGGAGGGGCTTCAGATGAGAGGATGGGTTCAGACAAGAGGAGGGGCTTCAGATGAGAGGAGGGGCTTCAGATGAAAGGAGAGGCTTTAGATGAGAGGAGGGGCTTCGAAAGGGGGGAGGGGCTTCAGATTAGAGGAGGAGCTTCAGATGAGAGGAGGGGCTTCAGAGAAGAAGAGGGGCTTCAGATTAGAGGAGGGGCTTCAGATGAAAGGAGGGGCTTCAGACTAAAGGAGAGGCTTTAGATGAGAGGAGGGGCTTTGGATGAGAGGAGGGGCTTCAGATGAGAGGAGGAGCTTCAGATGAGAGGAGGAGCTTCGGATGAAAGGGGGAGCTTCAGGTTTAGTCGTCACTATGGTAACTGTGTGTGACCCCGGCCCCCTCTCATGTTGAGTGACTCAGCGTTTTCTGAAGGCTAGTTACAAGTCACGCCTGGACAAAGCCTCAGCGTTTGAAATTGAGAACAATTTTTAAAAACAGTCTTGAGCTGTTAGCTTTCTCAACGCACCAATGTGATGTTCACGATGGTGACGCTCACTCTTGGTGGTTTAGGGCTGAGACTGTCGGCTAGCAGGGTCTCCTCAGGTATGATGTGCACTCAGGCGCGTTTGGACAGAAAACCATCAGGTTTATTGAAGTTAAAGTCACATTGGTGAATTAAGACAAACGTAAGTATGAGATGAGCTCAACTGTCTGAGCTCCAGAGATCGTCTTGTCTCATCTTGAACAGGGAATTTTTTTGTAGTTTTCACGAGTTTGAATATAAATTCATATTATTTACATTTATTTAAAAGTAGATATAAATAATGTGTAATCTGTCATGGCCAAAACTCAGATCACACTGTTCCTGATCAAGATGATCTCGTTTTTCCTTCAAAATTGTGAATCGTGCGAAGAAGCGAAATTTTTGCACAAGGACAGAAGAAGAAGAAATGTGACGAATATTAATAAGGAGCGCTGCGTGCTTGGTATTAGCAGGCCTTAATTAAATTACCCCTGACCCAGACTGGTGACTGTAACATGGATGGATGACGTAGAGGAGTCTGGGTAATTAGTGTTTCTGGGGGCGCAGCGTGGCTCTGCGATAAGGAGCTGAGTGTTAATCAAGGTTATCATGGCTGAGGCGGAGTTACGGCTCCAGAAGTTTCTCTCTAAGGTGCTCTGGAGCGGGTCGCAACCCCCCTGGCAGAGAAAAATAGCGCTCCCCTCCGCTCCTCCCCGTAGACGGGCCTCCAAAGGGACGGCCACTAATCTTCCTGAGAAAGGGGTTTCTGCCTTTCTTCTCCACGTTCCCAGAAGAGCCTGTAGAAGGTTCCACCGGCCGACCGGGAGGTGGAGGAGGGGAAGGGGCAGGGGGCGGGGCCGCTCAGCCGTCGGGGTTATGCAGGGATGACTGCATCTATGCCAGAGCCCCCCCCCTCCACCCCCACCAGCGGCCACCTTCGCTGGGACTGTTGCGGTGCTGTGTCTGGTTTCTGAGTGACGTTTCTCTTCATGAAAGATCACATGACTCATCAGTAACAGCCTTGAAGACCTGCGACCTGGAAGTGCTGTCGTTGATGTTCCCGCCAGCGTCTGTAGCTGAGTGCGATCACGACCGCTTCTCTTTCCAGTACGCTGCTTTGGCCCGAGTATCTCAAGGAAGCTTTGCATAACCGAAGCATTTGACAACGGCTGCTAAGGAGGCGATAAAAGCGTTTTCTGAAATAGCGGCTGTAATGCAAAGTCGCTGTGCCGTTATTGTACGCCGGCTGATACTGTATAACAGTCACATGACTAGCTGTGCTGGCATCTCTGGACAGATAAGAGGAGCAGCCAGGTGCAGGCTTCAGTGAAAGCAGTTTGGTCTGGAGTAGAGGTCTTCACGGGTCCACTTTCAT
This sequence comes from Hirundichthys speculiger, assembly GCA_018398805.1. Classification (NCBI taxonomy): domain Eukaryota; kingdom Metazoa; phylum Chordata; class Actinopteri; order Beloniformes; family Exocoetidae; genus Hirundichthys; species Hirundichthys speculiger. The sequence continues at coordinate 480,688 of JAGFBZ010000516.1, forward strand.
GAACCCAAACCCGAATGGACCTGTGAAAATTCAACCCGAAACCGACCCGACCTGAGCTATTATCATAAGTCCAGTAGTCCGAACCTGAATGGACCCACAATATTTGGACCCGGAACCGACCCGACCCGAGCTATTATCATAAGTCCTGGAGTCTGAACCCGAATGGACACGTGAAAATTCGACCCAAAAGCGACCCGATCCAAGCTATTATCATAAGTCCTGGAGTCCTAACCCGAATAGACCCACAATAATTGGACCCGGAACCGACCCGACCCGAGTCTTTAGTGTCCGACCACAAACAGAACCGAGTTACCCGAATAGAACCGAGACTAAAGTTGTCTTCTTCTACCCAGTTCAGTTGCTACATAGGCTACGTGATGTAAACAACAATAAATTCATGTTGTTATTTTCTTTGTAGATACAGATGCTATTGGTAGCAACTGCTACCAATAGCATTGGTTGTAGTTGCTACCAATGGCATTGGTAGCAGTTATCTAGCGTAGTCTAGCGTTAAAAGTTGTCTAGCGTTGAATAAAACTTGATTTTCTTCCCTAAAGTTGTCTTCTTCTACCGGTTCAGTTGCTACATAGGCTACGTGATGTAAACAACAATAAATCCACGTCGTTATTTTCTTTGTGGATACAGATGCTATTGGTAGCAACTGCTAATGCTAATAGCCTACAACGGTCAGGACATGTCGTAAATATGTTCTCTCATCCAACGTTGTCATGTTGGTGATCCGTTGTGCTTTACAGCTGCCAGGCAAACCGCTAATAACACGCTACGGCAACACGCTAATAACACGCTAATAACACGCTACGGCAACACGGTTGTTTCATGATAAATACGCCACGTCAATGAATAATTAATTAAACTGCCCCGAGTCCTGACATTGGCTGCCACCGCCAATATCTTAACCTCTCTTGTGTAAACGCGGACCCAGCCTGTCAGAGAGCACCGACCAGACCCAAGACTAACTGTACCGATTCAGATCCGAACCCGGAGTCACGTCTTTTGAATAGACCTGAGACCCGATTCGAGTTGGGTCGGAACCTCTGGTTTTCGGGTTTTCGGGTTGTTCCGAAGACCTCTACTCTGAAGCCTTCAGATGTGTGCTAACACAATGCCAAGAAGGAAAGACCAGGACAAAACCTCTTCTGCATCTGGACAAACCAGCAGACGTCTGTAACAATGAGACCAGAGACCAGAGGTTGGACCAGAGACTCCAACAATGTTGGAGGAAACCGGCACTGCCAAGCGCGGCGGTGGAAGGATGATGATTTAGGGTTGGTTGTCAGCCGTACAGCAGCAAACGTCACTTTCACAAATATATAAAAAACAGAATCCAGATTTCAGAAGGACCCCGTCAAAGTCCAGACTGGACCAGGCTGGAGCAGAACTATCTCCATCAGCAGTCATGTGTTACTGACCCACAGTGCTCATAAAATAAAAACATTTTTTAAAAAGTCCCCGTTGGAAATAATGACGTTTGGTTGAAAAAACCCGGCTGTCTTTAAAGCTCAGATGGAGTTGACGGTAAAACATTAACTTAACTTTAAATGGGTCACAAGACTCTGGTCCAGGACTCGCTGGATCTGGAGGTCGATCACGTTTACAGCCTTCCAGAAATAAAAGTTTCACGATCGCTTTTACAGACTGCAGTGATGTCACACCATCTGAACATTTCTGTTCACCTCCAAACCTTCTCCTCTCCGACCTGGACTCAGATGTTGAAACGCAGCGGGACTGTAACGGCAAATGTTGCTGTGCCGCTGCGCCGCCGTGCCGCTGCGCCACGGTCACCTGAGAGGTCCTCCTCTCCACAGGTGTTTGAGACGTTTAGGAAACGTGAAGTTTACGGTCTAAAGATGTTCTAACTTTCTTTTTTTTCTCTTTCTGCCTTTAGTGTTTGTTAAAAAAAACTGAAAAAAGTTTTAAAAAGTTGTTATAAAATCACAGCTTCTGTGGAACTGCACGTATTTGTTGTTAAACTTCGTATTATCGCGACTTTTGTTGTTAAAAAAAAAAAAAAAACAAGATTTTTAATGTAATTGTGACTTTTTGTCACAATTCTTGCAAAATGACAATTTCTTGTGAAATATCAACTTTTACATAAAATCTGACATAAACTGACATGTTTATGGGGTAAAACTATGAATTTAATACAGTTGCAACTTTGTCTTAAAATCACATTTATTCTGTTGTAAAGTTGCAGTTTGTAATATCGTAATTTTAGATTGTATAAAAGAATCGGATTTTTGTCATCAAATCTCATAAACGACGGTTAAAATTTCAACTTCAATATAAACTACGTTTTATCCAGAAAAATCTAAAACTTTTCTTGTTTAATTGCAAGATTACGACTCTGAAATAAAAATACAACTTTACACCGTAAAACTGATAGTTGTATAATTAAAACTTTGTCCTAAAATCAGTTGGGGAAATCATAAAAGTTTGTAACTTTGTGAGTTTTTTGTTAGAAATAAAAACACATTTTTGTCATAAAAATCTAAAACTTAATCAAAGTCACATTTTTTTTTTTTTTGTAAAATTGCAACTTTTGCACATTTGAGCCTTTTTGTCCAAAAATCATGTTTTCGTTTTCTTTTTTGTAGAAAAATTAATTTTTGGAGTAAAAATCCTGAATTTCTGTAAAATGTAAAATGACTTTGTGGCATGAAACTGCTGTGTCTGTCCTGTAACAGCAGCTCAACATGTCCTGGCTGTTCTCCTCAGTTACTGGGTTAACAGGGTTATCTGAATTAACTAGGTTAACTGGTTAACTGGATTATCTGGGTTAACTATTTCAACTGGGTTAATTTGTTAACTGGGTTATTTGGGTTAACTAGGTTAACTGGGTTAACGGCATTATCTGGTTTACCTGGTTTATCTGTTTTAACTGGGTTAACTGGTTAAAACAATTAACTCAGTTAACTTAGGTTGAACTGGTTAACTCGGGTTAACCAGTTCAACCTAGTTAAACAGTTATCCCATTATCCATTACCCTAGTTATTATTAACTAGGGTTAACTGGTTAAGTTGGTTAACTGGGTTAATTGCATTATCTGGGTAACAGTTTTAATTAGGGTTAACTGGTTAACTGGGTTATTTAGGTTAACTAGGTTAACTGGTTAACTGCATTATCTGGATTAACAGTTTAACTAGGGTTAACTGGTTAAACTGGTTAACTGGGTTATTTGGGTTTACCGGGTTAACTGCATTATCTGGGTTAACAGTTTTAACTAGGGTTAACTGGGTTATGTGTCTTAACTAGGTTAACTGGTTAGGTGGGTTAACTGGTAATCACTCTGGCATCAGGTCAGTTTCCTGTCTTCAGCAGGGATTGACTCATCGTTGAAGATGATCAGAGGGACGTCTCTCTGTCTTCTGCCTCATGGACTGGTTTCTTGGCTTCACGCTGGACTGAGTATTTCCACTAAGGCGGACCACAGCTGGCCTCAGGCTCCGGGGGGTTGGAGGGATAAGGAGCGGAAGAGTCTGACCACAGACTGTCCGCCTCGGCCCGGATCAGCCAGAGGAGGCGGGCCTGTTTACTCAGCGGCCTCCCGCCCGTGTTTACCGCCAGCACACATTTGTGTTTCACCGCCTCTGAACTCGGACGTTTATTTGGCTTCACTTGAACCGCGAGTGTTGGCGCTGCGGCGGCAGATGGACGACTCCGAGGCTGCTGGACGGGGAGCTCCACTTCTCCAGACGACGGGGGGGGGGGGGGGGGGGGGGGGGGGGTCAGGCCGGGTCATAGATGGCGTTCGCCCTCTACGGGCTCCTTGATGACACATATCTCGCCGGGCTGATTCCCGTCAACCTGCCTGACAAGATTACACCCCCAGGCGGGGGGAGAAACTCCCCTCCGGGGGGGGGTGAAGGGGAAGTACATGGGAGCTGGTGGACAGAGCGCCCACTAATCCCTCCAAGCATCCATATATTGCCTGCACTTCCTCGCTGACTGCTTGTAAACGGCGAGGAATGCAGCGTGTTATCTGTGGACGCCTCTGGACCGAGGAGGTTTATGTTCAGACGCTATCCAGATCTCGCTCTACCGCTCCTTTAACCGTGGAGGCTCCGAAGCTCAGGCAGAATGTTCCAGAAACAACCGATACCAGGACCGTCCCGTCGGTGGGGCCCGACTCAGACTCGTCGAACGCCATCGGTGCACAATAACCACGACGTTCCGGTTTTATGAATGACCTGTCAATGAACGTCTTTGACTTGGCGCTTTTATTTTTCATAACTAGAGTCACCAAAGTATTTAGGAAATAATCAAAATGAGTCACTCCCAAACCATCATCCCTCCACCGCTGTGCTTCACACTGGGAGTGAGGTGTTTCTGCTGGAACGGTGTTTGGTTTGGGCCGGACGGCGCCAGCGGGTCAGAGTCTGTCCCATTTCTGCTCTGAAGTTGGAATTTCTGAGTTCCAGGTTGGAAGCTTGAGCTGGAATGCCTCTGAAGTCGGAATTCGAACTCTGGCCCCGTTTCAGCTCCAGAAGCTTTTCAGGTGTAATTCTGGTAGCGACGTCTGAAGTGAGGATATTTGGACGGGTGTGAGGCAACACAAGGTGGCGTCGTGGGTTAGCACGAGCTAAGCTAAAATAGCTGTTTTGTGGTCCGGTGGACGTGTTCAGCCCATTTGCGGTTTCTAGATGAACCAGGGTTTGCGTGAAGTCACCTCCTGCCATTACGGCGCCATCCAGAGACCTGAAAACAGGCTTCAAACTAATTCTTCAGAAGAACTGCAGGTGGCGCCACGGTGGGGGGTTTGTCCAGTTCTCTTTATACAGCCTGTGACCTAAATCGAATGTCCGAATCATCTGCTTTTACAAACGTCTCCAGGACTGCTGATGATCAGTTCGTCAAGTCCTGATGATCAACAGCAGCTGAATCCTGTGGAGCCAGTAGGGGGTACTTCAGACTGCCCACATCTGGTTTCTTTTTTGTGATTGGGGGGGGGGGGGGGGGGGGGGGGGGGGGGGGGGGGGGGGTTGGGTGGATTTTTCTAAAACCCACTAGATAATTTTTTTTATATTTTCACACACACTAAAAAAAACAAATAAAAGGCAAAAGAAAAGTCAGATTTCTCTCAGAGCTGTATCTTCATACCTCTTGTAATTGTTGTTTCGTCTCTATGGACCGTAGGATCTGATGATTTTTTTAGGGGCCGATAACAGGAAATGATGACGTCATCCTGATAAGTCCGATATCACGACGAATAGCCCCGATAACATATATATATTTTTGTCAACACAGCAGTACCTCGCTCCCTCTGAGCCATAAATGACCGGCAGTGAATGTTATGTTCAAGTGACATCGGCATAATCAGAAAAATGATTTGTCAGTAAGGAAAATCAAGAATACCCCCTCATGCCAGAAAACAACTCGTTAACTTGGTCATAATTTTGGTAGTTGCTGACTTGAATTGATATTCACAGTATTTTCCCTCATGTTACACATAAAAAAGAAAAAAAATAGAAAAGGCTCAAAGAACGACGAGCAAACGAGGGAACGTGGAAATTTACATTACACCTTGAATGCAGCCTGCATCACAGCGCTGATCACAACAAACATGGCGGCGTGGAACTTCGTTAAAGTTTCAGAAGAAAATAGTTTGGTGGTTATTTGTGACGAATCCTCCGAGTGAATTCTACGAGGAGGGAAGCACAAGCTTTAATACGTAAAACCTGATCAGCCACCTACAACATAACAATCACTTCCATGGAGTTTTGAAATCAGGCTAACACGAGCTAACGCTAACGTGCACAAGCCAGCAGCAGTCTCCCCTCCCCTCATCTCTCTTATCTAAAGAAAAAAAAATTACTGAACCTCATTTACTTTAATTAAAGATATTAATTTAAATGGAACCACAAGTCAAAATCCTTTAAATGTTAATCTTTTTCAGTTAGTAATTTTGATGCATGTATTTCCATCAGTTCAAGGAGCCTTTATTTTTTTATATTAGTCAGTAATGAACCTTATTTAAGTTAATGTGAGATATCAAATAGGTTTGTTTGATAGCTTTATGAAAATGTTTGAGAGGCTTGCCAATAGTTTTCCAAACTATTTTTGATTTTGTTCATAGTATTGATGTAATGATCTTAGGTATGTGTGTGGTATCGGTATAGGCATTTAGGAGCTGAAAGTTATCGGTTATCGGTTATCGTTTATCGGTATCGGTATCGGTATCGGTTTTAAAAAACAGTTATCATGCATCCCTAATTTATTAATAAATATAATAAGAAAAAAATCTTCCTCTTGAAGTACAAATCTGAGGCCTCGGCCGCCTCTAATGACCTCAGGAGCTCCGGGATGTTGGTCGTCCGGGACGTTGGTTGTCCGGACGTCGGTCGCCTGGGACGTTGGTCGTCCGGGACGTTGGTCATCCGGGACGTTGGTCTTCTGGGACCGTGGTCTTCTGGGACGTTGGTCGTCCGGGACGTTGGTCGTCCGGGACGTTGGTCGTCCGGGACGTTGGTCTTCTGGGACGTTGGTCTTCTGGGACGTCGGTCGTCTGGGACGTCGGTCGTCCGGGACGTTGGTCATCCGGGACGTCGGTCGTCTGGGACGTTGGTCGTCTGGGACGTTGGTCGTCTGGCACGTTGGTCATCCGGGACGTTGGTCTTCTAGGACGTTGGTCTTCTGGGACGTTGGTTGTCCGGGACGTTGGTCGTCCGGGACGTTGGTCGTCTGGGACGTTGGTCGTCTGGCACGTTGGTCATCCGGGACGTTGGTCTTCTAGGACGTTGGTCTTCTGGGACGTTGGTCGTCCAGGACGTCGTTCGTCCGAGACGTTGGTCGCCCATGACGTTGGTTGTCTGGGACGTCGGTCGTCTGGATGTCGGTTGTCTGGGACGTTGGTCGCCTGGGACGTTGGTCGTCAGGACGTCGGTTGTCCGGATGTCGGTCGTCTGGGACGTTGGTCGTCTGGGACGTTGGTCGTCTGGGACGTTGGTCGTCTGGGACGTTGGTCGTCCGGATGTTGGTCGCCTGGGACATCGGTCGTCCGGGACGTTGGTCACCTGGGACGTTGGTCGTCCGGGACGTTGGTTGTCCGGACGTTGGTCGTCTGGGACGTTGGTTGCCTGGGATGTTGGTCGTCTGGGACGTTGGTCGTCTGGGAGGTTGGTCGTCCGGGACGTTGGTCGTCCGGGACGTTGGTTGTCTTGGACGTTGGTTGTCTGGGACGTTGGTTGTCCGGACGTTGGTCGTCTGGGACGTTGGTCGTCCGGGATGTTGGTCGTCTGGGATGTTGGTCGTCTGGGACGTTGGTCGTCTGGGACGTTGGTCGTCCGGGACGTTGGTTGTCTTGGATGTTGGTTGTCTGGGACGTTGGTTGTCTGGGACGTTGGTCGTCTGGGACGTTGGTTGTCTTGGATGTTGGTTGTCTGGGACGTTGGTCGTCTGGTACGTTGGTCGTCCGGATGCATCGAGGACAATGGCCGTCTTGCAGCAGCAGCTGATCGGCAGCAGACGCGCAGGAATCAGTAAACACGTCTGGAAAAACAAACCTCTGGAACGTTCGCTCACGCTACGCAACCTCAGGAGGGCGACTCCGTCTCCGGGCCGGGCGTGCAGCCGCGACGGCGGCCTCGTTCCAGCGCTGCGACGCAGATGAGTCGCAGCAAAACTGCGCGACCAGAAAAATAAGCAGGAGAGGCTTTGAGAGTAAACATGGACACGGATATAACAAACAGAAGCTCTCGGTTCACAGCCGCCCAACTGTGGCGGCGCGCCCGGCGGGAACAAAGATAAACTTCCTGCAGCTGAATTTCATGTGTCTTCTGGCGTTCGGGCTCATATTTCACAACATCCCACCGTCCGATCCCACTGAGGCTGAAAAGGCCCTAAAACTGCTTCTGTGTAAAGAAAAACCTTCAAGCCGTTTTGGCGTCTGAAGCACATTTCCATGTTGAATTTGGACCAGTTTTTACAACAACATAAGACAAACTTTTCAGATTTGATGAGTCGGTTTGTGACCATTTACCATTTATCGTTATGAAACTCCTTCTGCTGATCGTCAGAGCGTAACTTTCACCAGTAGCTGTGGAAAACTGAACTAATTCTTACAACTTCAATATTCACTCTGAAAAAAGAGAACTGGTGACCAACTGAAATGAATAACTTCAACTGGTTACAAGCAAATGACTGAGGGGGAACCAACATTGTTAACCAGTAGGTTGTTTTACTGAAACTGGATGAACCTTCATTCACTTGAAACAGATCAAACTTGTCTGTTCAGTTAGTTAGTTTAGTTAAATGTTTTAGATCTGTAGTATCACATTTGAACAGCTAAATAAATTGTTGACATCGCAGCCAGAGAGCCAGAAAACTGAATTTACTAAATGTGGGTTCATGGACAGATTTAGAGACTGGCTACATCTGAGCTGGGCTTTGTTTAAAATGTTTCAGTCCCAAAAGCGAAGCCTTGTTTTTTATACGATACCTGAACCAACTGTTTTCATGCCGCTGTAATAACCTGTTGACATAAAGGAAATTGAATGTTCGGTGGTAAGTGTTGAAGCCGAGAGAAAAGGGAACATAAATTAAATTACACTTATTTATGAGGTAATTTACTATACCTACAGTTCTACCTGTTGTCATTATAGTCACTTATTTCTTTAATCTAACAATCGTCAGATTTTTATGAGAAACTGCAAATTTTGTTGATTTTGTTGTAAAAATTTGAATTGTGCAAGACACAACTTTTTGTTGCAAAACCACGACTTTTGTCATATAATAAGAACATTTAATCATAACATGCTGACTAGCAAAATTAGAATTTTGACATAAAATTATGAATTGCATAGAAATGCAATTTTCTGACATACAATTACACATTTCAAAAAACTTTTTGACATAATTACAACTTTGTGACTACAAATGTAGTTTTTGACACTCGCCAGTATTGATAGTTTACTATCTCAGGATTCAGTAAATTTAGTTTACTCAGGATTCAGTAAATTTACCTCAGGTTTCAGTAAAATTATCTCAGGTGTCAGTAAATTTACCTCAGGTTTACCTCAGGTTTCAGTAAATTTACCTCAGGTTTCAGTAAATTTACCTCAGGTTTCAGTAAATTTACCTCAGTGTCAGTGAAATTTACCTCAGGTTTCAGTAAATTTACCTTAGGTTTCAGTAAATTTATCTCAGGTGTCAGTAAATTTACCTCAGGTTTCAATAAATTTATCTCAGGTGTCTGTAAATTTACGTCAGGTTTCAGTAAATCTATGTAAGGTTTCAGTAAATTTACCTCAGGTTTCAGTAAATTTATCTCAGGTGGTTTCAGTAAATTTATCTCAGGTGGTTTCAGTAAATTTACCTCAGGTTTCAGTAAAATTATCTCAGGTGTCAGTAAATTTACCTCAGGTGGTTTCAGTAAATTTACCTCAGGTGTCAGTAAATTTACCTCAGGTTTCAGTAAATTTACATCAGGCTTCAGTAAATTTATGTCAGGTTTCAGTAAATTTACCTTAGGTTTCAGTAAATTTACCTCAGGTGTCAGTGAATTTACCTCAGGTTTCAGTAAATTTACCTTAGGTTTCAGTCAATTTATCTCAGGTGTCAGTAAATTTACCTCAGGTTTCAGTAAATTTATCTCAGGTGTCTGTAAATTTACGTCAGGTTTCAGTAAATCTATGTAAGGTTTCAGTAAATTTACCTCAGGTTTCAGTAAATTTATCTCAGGTGGTTTCAGTAAATTTATCTCAGGTGATTTCAGTAAATTTATCTCAGGTGGTTTCAGTAAATTTACCTCAGGTTGCAGTAAAATTATCTCAGGTGTCAGTAAATTTACCTCAGGTGGTTTCAGTAAATTTACCTCAGGTGTCAGTAAATTTACCTCAGGTTTCAGTAAATTTACCTCAGGCTTCAGTAAATTTATGTCAGGTTTCAGTAAATTTACCTCAGGTTTCAGTGAATTTACCTCAGGTGTCAGTGAATTTACCTCAGGTTTCAGTAAATTTACCTTAGGTTTCAGTCAATTTATCTCAGGTGTCAGTAAATTTACCTCAGGTTTCAGTAAATTTATCTCAGGTGTCTGTAAATTTACGTCAGGTTTCAGTAAATCTATGTAAGGTTTCAGTAAATTTACCTCAGGTTTCAGTAAATTTATCTCTCAGGTGGTTTCAGTAAATTTACCTCAGGTTTCAGTAAATTTATGTCGGGTGTCAGTAAATTTACCTCAGGTTTCAGTAAATCTATGTAAGGTTTCAGTAAATTTACCTCAGGTTTCAGTAAATTTATCTCAGGTGGTTTCAGTAAATTTACCTCAGGTTTCAGTAATTTATGTCGGGTGTCAGTAAATTTACCTCAGGTTTTCAGTAAATTTACCTCAGGTTTCAGTCAGTTTATCTCAGGTGATTTCAGTAAATTTATCTCAGGTTTCAGTCAATTAACCTCAGGTTTCAGTTAATTAACCTCAGGTTTCAGTAAATTTGCCTCAGGTTTTCAGTAAATTTATGTCAGGTTTCAGTAAATTTCCTCAGGTGCCAGTAAATTTACCTCAGTCCTCAGGTTTCAGTAAATTTACCTCAGGTTTCATAAATTTTCTCAGGTTCAGTAAATTTACCTCAGGTTTCAGTAAATTTATCCAGTCAGTAAAGGTTTCAGTAAATCTAGTAGGTGTCAGTAAATTTACCTCAGGTTTCAGGAATTTCAGTAAATTATCTCAGGTGTTCAGTAATTTACCTCAGGTTTCAGTAAATTTACCAGGTGTCAGTAAATGTACCTCAGTGTCAGTAAATTTACCTCAGGTTTCAGTAAATTTACCTCAGGTTTCAGTAAATTTATGTCAGGTTTCAGTAAATTTACCTCAGGTGTCAGTAAATTTACCTCAGGTTTCAGTAAATTTATCTCAGGTGTCTGTAAATTTACGTCAGGTTTCAGTAAATCTAGGTTTCAGTAGGTTTCAGTAAATTTACCTCAGGTTTCAGTAAATTTATCTCAGGTGGTTTCAGTAAATTTATCTCAGGTGATTTCAGTAAATTTATCTCAGGTGGTTTCAGTAAATTTACCTCAGGTTGCAGTAAAATTATCTCAGGTGTCAGTAAATTTACCTCAGGTGGTTTCAGTAAATTTACCTCAGGTGTCAGTAAATTTACCTCAGGTTTCAGTAAATTTACCTCAGGCTTCAGTAAATTTATGTCAGGTTTCAGTAAATTTACCTCAGGTTTCAGTGAATTTACCTCAGGTGTCAGTGAATTTACCTCAGGTTTCAGTAAATTTACCTTAGGTTTCAGTCAATTTATCTCAGGTGTCAGTAAATTTACCTCAGGTTTCAGTAAATTTATCTCAGGTGTCTGTAAATTTACGTCAGGTTTCAGTAAATCTATGTAAGGTTTCAGTAAATTTACCTTAGGTTTCAGTAAATTTATCTCAGGTGGTTTCAGTAAATTTACCTCAGGTTTCAGTAAATTTATGTCGGGTGTCAGTAAATTTACCTCAGGTTTCAGTAAATCTATGTAAGGTTTCAGTAAATTTACCTCAGGTTTCAGTAAATTTATCTCAGGTGGTTTCAGTAAATTTACCTCAGGTTTCAGTAAATTTATGTCGGGTGTCAGTAAATTTACCTCAGGTTTCAGTAAATTTACCTCAGGTTTCAGTCAGTTTATCTCAGGTGATTTCAGTAAATTTATCTCAGGTTTCAGTCAATTAACCTCAGGTTTCTGTTAATTAACCTCAGGTTTCAGTAAATTTGCCTCAGGTTTCAGTAAATTTACCTCAGGTTTCAGTAAATTTATGTCAGGTTTCAGTAAATTTACCTCAGGTGCCAGTAAATTTATCTCAGGTTTCAGTAAATTTACCTCAGGTTTCAGTAAATTTATCTCAGGTGTCAGTAAATTTACCTCAGGTTTCAGTAAATCTATGTAAGGTTTCAGTAAATTTACCTCAGGTTTCAGTAAATTTATCTCAGGTGGTTTCAGTAAATTTATCTCAGGTGGTTTCAGTAAATTTACCTCAGGTTTCAGTAAATTTATGTCGGGTGTCAGTAAATTTACCTCAGGTTTCAGTAAATTTACCTCAGGTTTCAGTCAGTTTATCTCAGGTGATTTCAGTAAATTTATCTCAGGTGGTTTCAGTAAATTTATCTCAGGTTTCAGTCAATTAACCTCAGGTTTCTGTTAATTAACCTCAGGTTTCAGTAAATTTGGCTCAGGTTTCAGTAAATTTACCTTAGGTTTCAGTAAATTTATGTCAGGTTTCAGTAAACTTACCTCAGGTGCCAGTAAATTTATCTCAGGTTTCAGTAAATTTACCTCAGGTTTCAGTAAATTTACCTCAGGTTTCAGTAAATTTACCTCAGGTGGTTTCGGTAAATTTATCTCAGGTTTCAGTCAGTTTATCTCAGGTGGTTTCAGTTATTTTTCCTCAGGTTTCAGTAAATTTATCTAAGGTTTCAATAATTTTACCTCAGGTTTCAATAAATGTATCCCAGGTTTTAGTAAATTTACCTCAGGTTTCTCTAAATAACCTCAGGTTTCCATTAATTTACCTGAGGTTGTCAGGCTTTGCAGTTCTACTCTGATCATGTCCAAGTTCTGTCCTCTCATATAGATCTACTGTAGCTCTGACAATGTGACATGAATTCTTGGGTAATTGAAATCTCAGAAACATTTCACAGGCGTGAGAGTTCCACATAAACCGTCAAACTTCCAGCTCATGTCATTCACATGAACACTGGGTATAAGTGAAGAAGCATATCTGTCTGTTCTATCCATCTGGAGGCTGGTTTTCCTCAACAGTTTCCCTCCTTTGCTCCCCTGTAGAGGAACTTTATCCATCCATCTCATATTCTTTTGTGAGAAAGTGCTTCAGGACTGGGCTACTATTAGTTCCACTGCTCTGTAATCACAGCGAAGCCTGTCATAAGGCCACTGTATGGTTGTCATGGAGAAAAAAGCAAAATGCTGCCATATGGAGAAGTGATTTGTAACGTCATTCATCATACATCTGAAGGAAATATGCAGGAATGAAGACAGCTGGGTAGCAACAGATGATTGACTGGTATTCCTGGCTGCAGTGGACAGGGAAGTTTTTTTTTCCATTTTCTTACCATAAAACCACTTAAATTCAAGAAATAAAGCACTCAAACTCCAAACAGGGCTTTCCTTGTTCAAAGTGGGTCAAAACAAATCAGCTAGGTGAGTTGGAAACAGTAAAAACCGATATTTTATTGGTCTCCAGCAGACTGTAAAGCTGCTGTTCAGTTATATGGACCTGGTGTATTAAACACAGTCTGAGGGCCCGTTCAGGCCCTTCGTCCGTCTGAGCCCAGGCGTCCTAAACTGGACCAGGTGTATTAAACACAGTCTGAGGGCCGGTTGGGGCCCTTCGTCCGTCTGAGCCCAGCCATCCTAAACTGGACCTGGTGTATTAAACACAGTCTGAGGGCCGGTTGGGGCCCTTCGTCCGTCTGAGCCCAGCCATCCTAAACTGGACCTGGTGTATTAAACACAGTCTGAGGGCCCGTTCAGGCCCTTCGTCCGTCTGAGCCCAGGCGTCCTAAACTGGACCAGGTGTATTAAACACAGTCTGAGGGCCGGTTGGGCCCTTCGTCTGTCAGAGCCCAGGCGTCCTAAACTGGACCTGGTGTATTAAACACAGTCTGAGGGCCGGTTGGGGCCCTTCGTCCGTCTGAGCCCAGCCATCCTAAACTGGACCTGGTGTATTAAACACAGTCTGAGGGCCCGTTTAGGCCCTTCGTCCGTCTGAGCCCAGCCGTCCTAAACTGGACCTGGTGTATTAAACACAGTCTGAGGGCCCGTTCAGGCCCTTCGTCCGTCTGAGCCCAGGCGTCCTAAACTGGACCAGGTGTATTAAACACAGTCTGAGGGCCGGTTGGGGCCCTTCGTCCGTCTGAGCCCAGCCATCCTAAACTGGACCTGGTGTATTAAACACAGTCTGAGGGTCGGTTGGGGCCCTTCGTCCGTCTGAGCCCAGCCATCCTAAACTGGACCTGGTGTATTAAACACAGTCTGAGGGCCAGTTGAGGCCCTTCGTCCGTCTGAGCCTAGCCGTCCTAAACTGGACCTGGTGTATTAAACACAGTCTGAGGGCCCATTGGGGCCCTTCGTCCGTCTGAGCCCAGCCGTCCTAAACTGGACCTGGTGTATTAAACACAGTTTGAGGGCCCATTGAGGCCCTTCGTCCGTCAGAGCCCAGCCGTCCTAAACTGGACCTGGTGTATTAAACAGTCTGAGGGCCTGTTGGGGCCCTTTGTCCGTCTGAGCCCAGCCATCCTAAACTGGACCTGGTGTATTAAACACAGTTTGAGGGCCCATTGAGGCCCTTCGTCCGTCAGAGCCCAGCCATCCTAAACTGGACCAGGTGTATTAAACAGTCTGAGGGCCCGTTGGGGCCCTTCGTCCGTCTGAGCCCAGCCATCCTAAACTGGACCTGGTGTATTAAACAGTCTGAGGGCCCGTTGGGGCCCTTCGTCCGTCTGAGCCCAGCCATCCTAAACTGGACCTGGTGTATTAAACACAGTCTGAGGGCCGGTTGGGGCCCTTCGTCCGTCTGAGCCCAGCCATCCTAAACTGGACCTGGTGTATTAAACACAGTCTGAGGGCCCATTGAGGCCCTTCGTCCATCTGAGCTCAGCCATCCTAAACTGGACCTGGTGTATTAAACACAGTTTGAGGGCCCATTGAGGTCCTTCGTCCGTCTGAGCTCAGCCGTCCTGAAACCGCTGCTTTCACTCTAAAACAAACACTAGTTCGCTTTCCAGCAGTCTGTGTTGTCTGGTGCGTGGGTACGTATAAAACGATCAGATAGCGTCGATGATGCAGTCGTCCTGGACTTGGAATTAGCTTAGCTTAGCTTAGCTTAGCTTAGCTTAGCTACGAGCAACACACAAAATCCTGCACTTTCCTCACCAGACGTTTTTCAAACTGAAATAGTCAGGAAGAGTAATAAATACAAGCAGTGACTATTACAACCAACCAGGTAGGTTGACTAGAACATCCACTCGTTACGTACGTTCACTACTGTATCAGTAATCCTTGGTGGTCCACCAGAACAACTGACCCGTGTAGCTCCTCTGCTATTACACATGCATTAGTGTGACGACTAGTCCACTCAATTTAACAACTAATCCATGGATGATTAATAATCTGCAGTCTCACAGTAAATAATCCGTGTCCACTTGAACAATAACTAATACACTTTCACTTGTACAGTGGTACCTCTACTTACGAACATCTCTACATACGAAATTTTCAGGTTACGAAACGCCTCAACGGGAAAATATTGCCTCTAGTTAAGAAAGAAATTTCAGGATACGAAAGTCATAAATCCAGTAGTGCTGCTACTCGCAGCTCCCAGAGTTTACAGAATGTAAACATAGCTGTCGGCTCTGTATCTCGGTTTGAAAGCGGTGCGTCCGAGCTGCTCTGCCATTGGTTATCGCTTAGCATCTTCCTGGCATCCCATTGGCTATCGCTTAGCATCTTCCTGGCATCCCATTGGCTATCGCTTAGCATCTTCCTGGCATCCCATTGGCTAGGAGGACCCCTTGTCTGTATGAGCGTAACCCAGCAACCAGGTAAACAAACAATTTTTACCTCCGCCAAGGAGGTTATGTTTTTGTCGGCGTTTATCTGTCTGTCTGTGTTCAAGATAACTCAGAAAGTTATGGATGGATTTTGATTAAATTTTCAGGAGTTGTCAGAAATGTGAAAAAGAAGAACTGATTTTATTTTGGGTGTGATCCGGAAGAAATCCTGGATTCTGGATCACTTTCAAATTTTTGATAATTGTTGCATTTAGTGGAGGTCTGCACTCTCCCAGGGTTATAATAGTTTTGGATTTTCCATTAGTTTTTCCAAATTCAGTTAGTTTTAATTCGTTTTTAGAGGAGTTTTGCTAGTTTTTATCCATTTTTGTTTTGAAATACTTAGTTTTAGTTTTTATTAGTTTCAGTGTTAGTGTTAGTATTATTTTGTAAATTAGGGTTGTAATTGTGGTTGGAGCGAAGCACTGAACTTTTTGAAGGCTATCGAATCACATAGTCGTGTTTACATTCTTGTCTCAATAAACATATTTATCAATGCGTCTTCCCGCTTGTGGTGTTCCTGCGTATTTACTGACCAGCAGCTATCTGGTCTCCATGGAAACAGTCCATTATAGTTGCTGTTTTCTCCCGTTCCTTCCCAACGCTGACTGGCCTGCAGCTGCAGCTTCTCTTTCCAGGGGGCTAGCTTGGGCTAGCTTATCCAGCTAGTCTTGGTTAGCCTTCTTTCCAGGGGGTTAGCTTTAGCTTAGGAACGGATTAGGACATTTACATGGAAAACACGTCTCTACTTTCGAAAGTTTCAGGTTACGAAACTACTTCCAGAACCAATGAATTTCATAATTAACATGTTTTCTGCTCATCCGTGTATATTTACTAGCAGGACAACTAATCTGCATCTGTTCTCCAGTTGAAGAAATAACCGTATGGTCTCTAGTATGAAGACAAATCCACGTACGTTTGTTGGTGCAACAACAAATCTGAGTAAGAGAACCAGTGCAGATAAATAATCTGCACTGGTTCTCTGCTACGACTAACAGCTAATCCAGAATCCAGGAGATTTTTTGTTTAACATAAAGCTTAATCCGTTTGATTTTTAAGATGGTGGTATTCAGAGTAACTCATCCATCCCTTCATTCACAGAACCAACAATGGAAATCTCCCCAAATTCATTTCTGTCAGACAAACCTTCTGAACCGCTCCACTGAAGTTTTTTTCCAGCAGCGGTATAATTACGCTCCTCGTCTTACCCCTACTATTCGCTGCGGAGCATTACGTAAGTGGAGGGAGGCGGCCATGTAATAAACGGTCTACAAATGAAAAGAGCTGTTGAATGAGCGCCTGTGTGGATGTCAGGATGAGCCTGCTGGGTTTTGTTTGCCGGGTGATTTCCCCGACGGTGTTAACTGAGAATTCCTGGCTCGGCCTTCAAACACGGCGGCGGCGGCGTCCCCCCCCCGACGGCAGCAGATACAGACATGTTCATGCCTCGTACCGAAAACAGACATTTTCAGCTTACGACACTAAATATACAAAGATTTGTCAAAGAAAATGACTGTTGAGTTGTTACTGAGTACAGACGAGCAGGAGTTGGTGCCCCGCCATTTAATCCAATGTTTTTTTATGTTTTCTGTCTTTTGTGTGTGTGTGTGTGTGTGTGTGTACATATATGTACAGAAAAGTAATTAATAAATCAGCTGATTGTAGTGGAGTTGAGTATTAGGCAAATACAACTTTTATCATGATGCTGTTCTTTATTTAAGCAAAAATGATGCCAAAATGAAGAAAAACATTGTGTGGGTAACACCAAGTACCCCTCACTGCCTCCCCAGGATTAAACAGCTGCTGCCAGGAGAACGTTTGTCCTTCTTCCTTTGTGATGCCTCCATGTTTTCATTCATTGTCTGCACTAGGGATGCACGATAACTGTTTTTAAAAACCAATACAGATAACCGATAACTTTCAGCTCCTAAAGGCCGATACCGATAACACACACATATACCTAAGATCATTACATCAATACTATGAACAAAATCAAAAACAGTTTGGACTCTTTAAATGAACAGATATTTATTTTTTACAATCAAAAACTATTTTAAAGCCTCTCAAACATTTTCATAAAGCTATCAAACAAACCTATTTGATATCTCACATTAACTTAAATAAGGTTCATTACTGACTGATATAAAAAATAAAGGTTCCTTGAACTGATGGAAATACATGCATCAGAATTATTAACTGAAAAAGATTAACATTTAAAAGATTTTAGCTTGTGGTTGCATTTAAATCAATACCTGTAATTAAAGTAAATGAGGTTCAGTGATTTTTTGTTTTTTTTATCTCATGAAAGCTTTAGATGAGAGAGATGAGGGAGAGGAGAGACTGCTGCTGGCTTGCGCACGTTAGCATTAGCTTCCGTTAGCTCACGTTAGCGCGATTTCAAAACTCCATGGAAGTGATTGTTATGTTGTAGGTGGCTGATCAGGTTTTACGTATTGAAGCTTGTGCTTCCCTCCTCGTAGAATTCACTTGGAGGATTCGTCACAAATAACCACCAAACTATCTTCTTCTGAAACTTTAACAAAGTTCCATGCCGCCATGTTTGTTGTGATCAGCGCTGTGCTGCTGGCTGCATTCAAGATGTAACGTAAATTCCTCTGTTCCCTTGTTTGCTAGTCATTCTTTGAGCCTTTTCTATTTTTTTCTTTTTTATGTGTAACATGTGGGAAAATACTGCGAATATCAATTCAAGTTAGCAACTACTAAAATTATGACCGAGTTAACGAGTTGTTTTCTGGCATGAGGGGGTATTCTTGATTTTCCTGATTGAGTAATAATTTTTCTGATTATGCCGACGTTACTTGAACAAAACATTCACTGCCGGTCATTCAAGGCTCAGAGGGAGCGAGGCACTGCCGTGTTGACAGAAATATATATGTTATCGGGGCTATTTGTCATGATATCTAACTTATCAGGATGACGTCATAATTTCCTGTTATCGGCCCGATAGTTTTCGGTCCGATAGTTATCGTGCACCCCTAGTCTTCACCATCTTCATCGTGTTTGAGGTACAGTCCTTCACAGGGCGACTAGGAGACAGACGACTGTCCACAGCCAGTCATGTTGACCCGTTGATCATCTTAGATGAGCATGAGCTCAGCTGAGGTCCTCATACAGAACCTTGTGGTTCTCCTCAGGTAGTACGACACACGTCTCCACTCTGAAGGTCCAGCCCAGACGCCTCAGAGTCCAGAGATGTATCCCTCCAAACTAGAGGTCTTCACGGGTTCACTTTCATGGACCCGAACCCGAATGGACCTGTGAAAACTCGACCCGAAACCGACCCGACCTGAGCTATTATCATAAGTCCGGGAGCCGAACCCGAATGGACCCGCAATATTTGGACCCGGAACCGACCCGGCCCGAGACTTTAGTTTCCGACCACGAACCGAACCGAGTTACCTGAATAGAACCGAGACAATCCAGCCCATAGCTGCTCATGTTAAAGTTGTCTAGCTTTGTTTAGCGTTAAAAGTTGTCTAGCGTTAAATAAAACTTGATTTTCTTCCCTAAAGTTGTCTTCTTCTACCAGTTCAGTTGCTACATAGGCTACGTGATGTAAACAACAATAAATCCACATCGTTATTTTCTTTGTGGATACAGATGCTACTGGTAGCAACTGCTAACGCTAATAGCCTACACCGGTCAGGACGTGTCGTAAATATGTTCTCTCATCCAGCGTTATCATGTTGGCGATCCGTTGTGCTTTACAGCTGCCGGGCAAACCGCTAATAACACGCTACGGCAACACGGTTGTTTCATGACAAACACGCCACGATAATTAATAATTAATTAAACTGCCCCGAGTCCTGACATTGGCTGCCACCTCCAATATCTTTACCTCTCTGGAGGAAACGCGGACCCAGCCTGTCAGAGAGCACCAACCGGACCAGAGACTAACTGTACCAATTCAGACCCGAACCCGGAATCACGTCTTTTGAATGGACCCGAGACCCGATTCAGGTCGGGTGGGAAACTCGGGTTTTCTGGTTGTCGGATTGTTCTGAAGACTCATGAGTTAAACTCATTTTTAACTCACGTAGCACGTGTCGTTTTCAGGCTCTTTGCTGATTTGTGAGTTGTTTTTTTTTTTAGTGTCTTTAGAAGTGCATATGACTCCAATCAGAATCAGAATCAGAATCAGAATCAGAAACAGTTTTATTGCCAGGTACGTTTCCACATACAAGGAATTTAGCTTGATGTCTGGTGCAGAACATATAAACATATAAGATATAAGAAAAATATAGAAATGTAGGAAATAAAGAAAAATATAGAACAGGTACTAAAATGGAATAAATGCACAATAGAATGACATATAAATATTATAAATTAAAGTTAGCGGAAGCCAGAGTTAAAATTAGAGGTTCTTTTTAGCTTTGTGCCATTCATTGCTGATGTCTTACCCTTTCTGCTTTGGGTTAGCACACCCTTAATATTTTAAACTTACGAAACTGCCAAACCATGTGCTTTTATAGAGGTCTGCATGAAGAGCTGATGCTGCTACGCTTCAACCCTGTGGAACCAGTAGGGGGGTACCTGGGATCGATTGTGAGCTCTAAATTCAATCTTTCAGGGGGAGGAGTTAAAAAATGATTGAAGCCAAATTGGATAAAGGTTTTTATTGGCGGGAGTGGAAGAGCGTGGACCTGTAAATCCTCTTCATTTAGCAGAGTTGTAGTCTGAGAGCAGGTCTGAGGTTCCCACGGACCGGGGGGGTGGGGGGTATTGGGGTATTGTTTACATATCAAGACACTTCCTGCGACTCCCAGGAAAAAGCTATAATTTGCCTTGCGAGGTTTTACAGTTTAATTTCTCAGTGATGCCGGGGGATAACCGCTAATTACAGAGGAGGAAGTGGCCCTAAGCCTCGGACAGGCTGAACGCTCACACGGAGCCGCGCAGACTTTAGGGCCCCAAAAAAAGAAGCCCACCCCCCCCAAAAAAAAGAAAAAAAAAAGAGAGATCATGTGGGCAATCCTAAGTACCCCCCCCCCCCCCCCCCCCATCCCCCTTACTGCTTGATCTGGAGTTAAGGGTTGCAGACCTGCTGCTCTTCAACCCTCATGAACTGATGTTTTTGCTGGTGTAGAGCTAACAACGTCAGGAGGGGAAGACATCAGCAGTGGTTTTAGAGGAGCAAAGCAGTCTGGGAAGTGTTGTGACCTCAGAGCGGTTGGTTAGTAAATGTTTTTATGCCAACTGACTCCATATGTAGTTACAGATACCTCTAATCACTCTGATTTTACTGTCTGTCAAACTTGTTCCAATCTCATCCATGTGGGTATTGATCAGGGATTGATCAGGGATTGATCTGTCAGTCACCTGTCTGATGTCCACCTGTCTGTCATCCACCTGTCTGTCACCACCTGTCTGTCGTCCACCTGTCTGTCTGTCACCTGTCTGATGTCCACCCGTCTATCATCCACCCGTCTGTCATCCACCCGTCTGTCATCCACCTGTCTGTCTGTCACCTGTCTGATGTCCACCTGTCTGTCATCGACCTGTCTGTCGTCCACCTGTCTGTCGTCCACCTGTCTGTCATCCACCTGTCTGTCTGTCTTCTGTCCATCGTCCACTTGTCTGTCTGTCCACCTGTCTGTCTGTCACCTGTCCATCGTCCACCTGTCTGTCTGTCTTCTGTCCATCGTCCACCTGTCCATCGTCCACCTGTCTGTCGTCCACCTGTCCATCGTCCACCTGTCTGTCGTCTATGATGCTCCTCTGCTGTCACTGATGAGCTCTGATGACATCATGACGCCGTGCGTACAGGTGCGGCCCCAACCATCATCCCTCCACCACCATGCTGAACAGTGGACATCAGGTGTTTCTGCTGTTTTCTCCAAACTTTCTTCTAAGGACCAAACACCATCGCTCGTCCTCATTTGTCCACAGGACATCGGTCCAGACGTCTTGAGGTTGTTGTCGGCTCAGACAGGTAAAATACTGAACTGGTGCAGTTCAGCCTGAAGACACCTGAGTCAGATGAGCTGAAACGTTCCTCCGTCAGATCTCGTTCGCTACAGTGACTCGTGTAATCGTTGTCAGACCCGGTTCGGTTCTGCTCAGACACAAAGACCAGTCTGAAGGCTCAGCGGAGGAAGGTAGTCAGCTGGGTCCAGAAAGGAGATCCAGTTTTCTGTTAACACGTCCTCTGTCCTGCAGATACGTCAGGATTCGTCTCCACACATCTCGTCTGGGACACGTTTGTCCTTTCACTGTCTTTGTCCGAGGAAACATCTTTGTCAGGCCGCAAAAACTATGCGAACCTCTTGAAATGAAGCGGTTCTCTGCATCAGCTTCATCTGGTCGCCATCACTGTTGACGGAGAGTGTTTTAGCGGACAAGATTCCTGACATTGCTTTATTTACTTAGCGGCTGGCTGCTGAACTAGCTAACTAACTAGCTAATGTAACCGCAGTCACCGCAGTGAAAATGTTCTTAATTGTGGCGTCGCACAAATAAAATAGTTACAATCCGGTCAACATGAACCGGATCTGAAGAACCGGACAAACCTTCAGTGATGTCATCGAGAAGCCGGCGGGACCACGCCCACCTGATGTCAATCAGCTCGCTGCTTTAGCTCGGCTGGCTTAGCTTATGCTAACCTGTGATGCTAATTAATATTAACTTATTTTCATTCTGATCAAATCCGTCCAAACATCCAACATTTGACATAAAACATCATTTTAGTGATAAAATCTTCAATCCTACAAAAGAACATCTTTAAGTTTACAAAACGATCCCAACTTTTAGCGTATAAACACGACTTTTATACAATTATACATTTTTTGACCTAAAAAAAAATTCTTTGTCACAAAATCACAATAGTTGAAATTGACATCAGACTTTATGCCTTAAAACAACAAATTTTGTGTCATAAACATCACAGATTTTACAGTAAAAAATTAAAATGACATTTTCAGAATTGAACTGTTTTCGTAGTGAACATTTGGACCCGTTTCCGTCGAGTTGTCTCGTCAAAGCGTGAAGGGGGAGGAGCTTGAGCGCCACCTGGAGTCGTACCTGTCCAGGTGACCACTCAGAGGTTGTCGTCGTTACTTTGTAGCTTTGTTTGTACAGAAACGTTTGATAAATGCAACGGTAGGATTTCTGTGTGATGAAAGGACGGCGGTCCAAACCCCTGCAGAGTTCGGTCCCAGTCCAGGCGCGGCGCGGCTGTGATGGAGAGCCTTTTCCAGACCGTATCCGTGGAAGTGTTGATCGGATGAAGGAGATTCCCAGCAGACTCACCCCAAGGTGACGGGGAAGCGACGTCGCAGCTAATTTTATCTCACGGTGGACACGGTTTGTCAGAGCAACTCCGGTTGACAAACGAGTCCTGATCCGGGGAGCCGTTGTTTTGCTGTTGCTGAGTAATGTCCTGGTCGCCGGCGCTCGTCTCTGGAGCTTCCAGAAGCTTCAGCGGCTGCTGTCAGCCGTCAGAAACCACATGCTCAGGACTTCATGTACAGGAAACTAAAAGACACTTTCTTTGACTTGTGAATAAACTCAGCAGTCGTCCGGCAGGGTTTCAGTGTTTAGATCAGCTGATTCGCTCTATGTTATGGATCATTTTAATTGAGTGGTTTTTTAGTCTAATAATGTCCATTTTTTTGACTTTAACAAAGACAAAGCCTGAAATAATAATATAAACTCATGTGGGCAACCATAAGTACCCCCTCACCGGTTCATCCACAGACGTTTACGGGGGCAGGTGCAGTTACATGACACTTATTCACTATAATAAGGGATGCACATTTTGGATTTTTTTTATGACCGTTAACCGACGCCCTTTAACGATTAATAACCGTTAACCGATAAGTCCGGGAGGGTTGGCTGCCGCGATGTTGCGCGCGTTGTCATGGACGCATGCAGACACTTCCCCGTGTATACTTTCGCGGCAATGTGTCGCCGTCAGCTTGTCGCAGAGATGCCGCCGTCACTTTTGATTTATACTCGCGCGGTCTCCGCTATCTTATTCCACAACCCAAGAGCGACAATCACGAACTAGCTAAAGTTACTAAACTTATCTCTTGCGTTTTTCCACTTCCTCACCGTCTTGGCCGTATCCAGACCCACATTCATCGCTATCTCCCTCCATGAATTACTAGAATATGTGCTGTCTTTGTAGTTTCAGAACCAGAATCGTACAGATGTGGGTACTTCCTCATTTCTTCGATGACGTGCTCTTTTCTACGCGGATGTAGAATTGACCAATCAGAGGCCTGTTGCACCTGTCGACACGCCCCCATGAGTTGCTTGAATTACGTACCTTAAAAACAAAATTGACCGTTAGTATTAATCGGTTAGAGTTACTGTTATCGGTTAACGGTTAAACGGTTAACCATGTGCAACTATAATACAATAAAATATAAACTCATTTAACTGCTACTTCTTGTCCCACAATCACTTTGTTGTGAAATTTTTCATTACAACTTTTACACGACTTTTACAAAATAGCAACTTTAAAAAAAATAAAATTAGGATTTTGTGTCCTAAAGTCATAAGTTTTCGTTTTAAAACTTAAATTTAGAAATATTGTAACTTTTTCGTAAAATACAGATATTTTTTTGTAAAATTGTGACTCACAGATTTGCAGATTTTTGACTAAATGTTACGTAAAAAATTACAACTTTTTATCCCAAAATCATTTTTTTGTTAAAATCACGAACATTTGTTGTGAAATCAAATTAAAAACCACAACTTTTCCGTGGTGAAACAGTCGTCATGGAGACAGGGCACTTGTCAAGTCAGAGGTCAGAGGGGGAGGAGCTTGAGCGCCACCTGGAGTCCACCTGTTTATGTACCAGTTCCTTAATATGTAGCAGCAGCAGTCAGGTGATCAGCAGCTGCGCAGAAGAGCAGATGTTTTCGATTCCCAAAGTGTGGGCCGCGGCCCCCTGGTGGGCCGTCATGGTACTGCAGGTGGGCCGTGAGCGGTCATTCAAATTAAACAAATATGTTTTAAATCCTTCATCTTTTTTAAATATGTTTTTAATTACTGTAAAATATTCATGACATGATTAAAAAAAACATTAAGAAGTAATAAAACAAACCAGTTAAGTGTTATTCTACTGTCATCTTAACTTAATATGACAAGTGTCACCTTATTTGTTGACCCCTTACATTAATATTGGAACATGGTTCCTTGTCCTGTATGTTGATCACAGTTGTGATTAAAGGTTTCAGTGGGCTGTGGAGATTTTTTACATTTCAAATTGAGCCTTGGTATTCTGAAGTTTGGGAACGGCTGGTCTGGAGCATTCAGGTGTGTGTTAACACAGTACCAAGAGGGAAAGACATCAGTAGTGGTCTCAGAGAAGCAATGTCTTCAAACAGGTTATAAACATGTTAAAATTGTTTGGAGTTCAGAAAACCAACCACAGCAGTTCATCAGAAACACATCAGAGACATTGTCAGGCACGGCGTTGGAAGGGTCATTATTTGGGGCTGTTGGACAGCTTGAGTTATTGCGGGTCTAAGAGGGATCTTGTGGAGCTCCAGGACTAATCCAGCACCCTCAACGCAAAGTGGTGCAACAAACACTTGTTCTGTGTAGAGGCTCGTTTGAGAGGTCGTGACCCCAATAACTCGTAGCCTCGTTCCCGTCTTTCTGCTGCTTATCAGGCCGCACCATTCATGTCTTCCTTTACTGCCGCTGGAAGTGAGGCAGCTAGGTTCATTGTTTCTGAACGTTGTCATCGGTGAGGCAGGAAACAGCTGGTGTGATTCACAGGGGTGCTAATCAGGTTAGCATGTAGCAGCCACACGTTTTCAGCACAAGTGCTACATCCAGTCAGCTTCAGATGATACTCGTAGGGTGAAAATGTTTGATAAAGTTTATTGAACAAATACTAAATACAGTTTTTATAGTAGCCAGCTCGCCATCGCATCAGATATCTTCAACGTAAGCAGGCTAGCTAGCGTGGCATTGGCTAGCTTGTTACTGTTGTTTCTTCTGTTGCTGGTTTTCTGTTTTCATGACATTAGCATCTTTTAGCCCATGTCTCCAAATTTGTACCACATGAGTTTTATTTTAATTTACAACTGGTGTAAAGTTTTAATTATTTTTTTTCTAAAATTCTGCTGCTTACTGTCCCGTGGAAGTTTTCTGTAGCTGTATTACATTTATTTCATATTTAAGCAGAACAGCTGCCTCCTGCAGGTTCACAGACTTTCTGTGGTTGCTGCAGACGGACTGGTAGCTTAGCTGCTAATGTTCCGTTTGAAATGTTCAGCTCCACCACCTCTTAAATCTGTAAACCCGCGACGGCGGTTATCAGAGGGGGAGGAGCATCACCTGAGAGCAGATGTGTTTGGTTGGAGGCCCCACGAACGCCTCACAGCTGCTTCATGTTAGCGTTTTAAAACCACTTCCCAGAGTTCCACGCTGAGTCCTGCCTGCGGAGAAAGAAGCCAGACAAGACGGGTGGGGGGGGGGGGGTCAGAACCTGGATGTGAGAGTTTTTAACCAGAACAAAGTTTATCTTTTCAGCAGAGCCGAGCTGACGGCCAATCAGAGGATCCAGGTGGGAAACAGCAGCAAGACAGAAATGATCCAAACATCTTCAGACAGTTTACGGGTTTTTCGTTTCTGCAGAGTCTCAGTCGGCTTTGAGGCTCCACACGGAGTTAAAGTGACGGAGGTTCATGGTTTCATCCTGCTGCCGTTGGTTTGAGATGGACCAGATGTTTGGAGATCTTTTATAAACTTCACTGCTATTAATGTCACTGTGAAACGAATAGAGATCAGCTGTTTTTTTAAAACCCTGAGGGGTTAACTACGGGTCTACGGAGGACCGGTGGGAACAGAAATATAAATAGAAGCTTCTTTCCCTATTTTTCAGGATTTTGAGATTAAAATCTCAGAATTCTGTTTGAAACTCTAATTATAGAATTTTGATTATTCTGACTTTGTCAGCAATGACAAAAAAAAAAATCCCACAAAATTCTGACTTTGTCAGAGTTTTACTCGGAAATGTGATTTTAAAAAAGAGTGAATCATCAAAGTTAAAATTATGACATTTCCCCCCTAAAACTTTTAAAGAAAAACATTCTGACGTTTTTCATTTTGTAACATTTTTCTAGCTTTTTATTATTATTAAAGACATTCTGATATTTTTCCTTCTTTTTTATTTCTAAAAATGACTTTTTTCTTGTAATTTCGATTACATTTAAATCATGAAATTCTCTGAAAATAAAGTAAAAATTCTGAGAAAAAACATCCACAAAATTCTGACTTTCTCACAATTGTATTCAGAAATGTGATTAAAAAAATCTGAATTATCAAAATTACAAAAAGACTTTCTTGCCTCAGAGTTTTAAGAAAACAAAAACAATCGCTGATTTTTATCAGAATTCTGAGAAAAATTTTTTTTGAATAAACCATTTTTCAAATAATTTGGTCTTCTCTCTTAGATTTCTGAAATTAGAGTCTTCATTCTGAAGTGAAAGTCAGGATTAAGAAAGAAAAGAGTCTGGTTTGGGGGTTTTTAGACATCAAAAATTTGATTATCTTAGACTTCTGAAAAAAAAAAAAGTCTGATAATTTCACAGCAAATTTCTGACCAGAGAAAAAACAAAAATCGTGATTCTGAAGAGTCGGGAGTCCAAATTCTGAGAAAAAAAATGTGACTGATGTCTAAACTCAGTTTTTTCCTCTAAAATATCCACAGAATTCAGTTCTATCCTTTAAATATTATGAAAGTAAAGACAGAATTATTTTATTGTAAGAATTCTAAAAAATTCAAATTTTGTATTTTTTGCTTCTGACTTTCTCCCCTTAATTCAGACTTTAATCTCTGCATTTTTAGATTTAAATGAGGATGCAGATATTTAATTTTTTATACCAACAATTCTGAGATCGGACAGTTTTTTTTCCCCTTTTTGCTCTAAAGGCTGAAAATTCTAAGAATAAACTCTTTAAATTCACTCTTTATTAGGAACATCAGAAAGTATTGTGACAGTTTTATCTCAGTTTTCCAAGATTAAATTCAGGATTTTTAAACAGCTCAGTCCTCCAGTTTGTCTTTTTCCTGAGTGGATTCACAGCTGCTGCAACTGGGAGGTTGAGTTTCTGATGTTTTTGTCTTATCACAAACATTTATCAAAATCAGATTTCTTCCTGCTCACTACACAAACAACCATGTTCTGGACTAGTCCCGCCTCCTTGTAGGATTTCATTGGCTGTCTCTCACTGTCCAGCCACCAATCACTCGGCTGACTCATGAGTTGAAGTGGAAAAAGTTGAAAATTCCCACAATTCAGTTGGGATGACATCATCCCATTCAGACGGCGGCGGTGTGTGGATGTACCGCTGTCCTGGTCTCTAGTCCTGGTCTTTAGTCCTGGTCTTTAGTCCTGGTCTCTAGCCCTGGTCTTTAGTCCTGGTCTTTAGTCCTTGTCTTTAGTCCTGGTCTCTATCCCTGGTCTTAGTCCTGGTCTTTAGTCCTGGTCTTTAGTCCTGGTCTTTAGTCCTGGTCTTTAGTCCTTGCCTTTAGTCCTGGTCTTTAGTCCTGGTCTTTAGTCCTGGTCTTTAGTCCTTGTCTTTAGTCCTGGTCTTTAGTCCTAGTCCTGTCTTTAGTGTCTTTAGTCCTGGTCTTTAGTCTGGTCTTTAGTCCTTGTCTTTAGTCCTGGTCTTAGTCCCTGGTCTTTAGTCCTTTAGTCTGGTCTTTAGTCTGGTCTTTAGTCCTGGTCTTTAGTCCTGGTCTTTAGTCCTGGTCTTTAGTCTTTAGTCTGGTCTTTAGTCCTGGTCTTTAGTCCTGGTCTTTAGTCCTGGTCTTAGTCCTGGTTTTAGTCCTGGTCTTAGTCCTGTCTTTAGTCCTGTCTTTAGTCTGGTCTTAGTCCTGGTCTTTAGTCCTGGTCTTTAGTCCTGGTCTTTAGTCCTGGTCTTTAGTCCTGGTCTTTAGTCCTTGTCACTAGTCCTGGTCTTAATCCTGGTCTCTAGTCCTGGTCTTTAGTCCTGGTCTCTAGTCCTGGTCTTTAGTCCTGGTCTCTAGTCCTTGTCTCTAGTCCTGGTCTTTAGTCCTTGTCTTTAGTCCTGGTCTTTGGTCCTGGTCTTTGGTCCTGGTCTTTGGTCCTGGTCTTTAGTCCTGGTCTTTAGTCCTGGTCTTTAGTCCTGGTCTTTAGTCCTTGTCCCTAGTCCTGGTCTTTAATCCTGGTCTTTGGTCCTGGTCTTTAGTCCTGGTCTTTAGTCCTGGTCTTTAGTGCTTGTCTTTAGTCCTTGTCTTTAGTCCTGGTCTTTAGTCCTGGTCTTTAGTCCTTGTCTTTAGTCCTGGTCTTTAGTCCTGGTCTTTAGTCTTGGTCTCTAGTCCTGGTCTTTCGTCCTGGTCTTCAGTCCTGGTCTTTAGTCCTGGTTTTTAGTTCTGGTCTCTAGCCCTGGTCTTTAGTCCTGGTCTCTAGCCCTGGTCTTTAGTCCTGGTCTTTAGTCCTGGTCTTTAGTCCTGGTCTTTTAGTCCTGGTCTTGTCCTGGTCTTAGTCCTGGTCTTTAGTCCTGGTCTTTAGTCCTTGGTCCTGGTTAGTCCTGGTCTTTCTGGTCTTTAGTCCTGGTCTTTAGTCCTGGTCTTTAGTCTGGTCTTTAGTCTGGTCTTTAGTCCTGTCTTTAGTCTGGTCTTAGCCTGGTCTTTAGTCCTTGTCTTCAGTCCTTGTCTTTAGTCCTGGTCTTTGGTCCTGGTCTTTAGTCCTGGTCTTTAGTCCTCGTCTTTAGTCCTGGTCTTTAGAACTGGTCTTTAGTCCTGGTCTTTAGTCCTGGTCTTTGGTCCTGGTCTTTAGTCCCGGTCTTTAGTCCTGGTCTTTGGTCCTGGTCTTTAGTCCTGGTCTTTAGTCCTGGTCTTTAGTCCTCGTCTTTAGTCCTGGTCTTTAGAACTGGTCTTTAGTCCTGGTCTTTAGACCTGGTCTTTAGTCCTGGTCTTAGTCCTGTCTTTAGTCTGGTCTTTGGTCTTTCTTGTCTTAGTCTTGGTCTTTAGTCTTTTTAGTCTGGTCTTAGTCCTTGTCTTTAGTCCTGGTCTTTAGTCCTGGTCTTTAATCCTGGTCTTTGGTCCTGGTCTTTAGTCCTGGTCTTTAGTGGTCTTGTCTTGTCTTAGTCCTGGTCTTTAGTCCTTTAGGTGGTCTGGTCTTTAATCCTGGTCTTTAGTCCTGGTCTTTAGTCCTGGTCTTTAGTCCTGGTCTTTAGTCCTTGTCTTTAGTCCTGGTTTTTAGTGCTTGTCTTTAGTCCTGGTCTTTAGTCCTGGTCTTTAGTCCTTGTCTTTAGTCCTGGTCTTTAGTCCTTGTCTTTAGTCCTGGTCTTTAGTCCTGGTCTTTAGTCCTGGTCTTTAGTCCTGGTCTCTAGTCCTGGTCTTTAGTCCTGGTCTTTAGTCCTGGTCTTTAGTTCTGGTCTTTGGTCCTGGTCTTTAGTCCTGGTCTTTAGTCCTGGTCATTAGTGCTTGTCTTTAGTCCTTGTCTTTAGTCCTGGTCTTTAATCCTGGTCTTTAGTCCTGGTCTTTAATCCTGGTCTTTGGTCCTGGTCTTTAGTCCTGGTCTTGAGTCCTTGTCTTTAGTCCTGGTCTTTAGTCCTGGTCTTTAGTGCTTGTCTTTAGTCCTGGTCTTTAGTCCTGGTCTTTAGTCGTTGTCACTAGTCCTGGTCTTAATCCTGGTCTTTAGTCCTGGTCTTTAGTCCTGGTCTCTAGCCCTGGTCTTTAGTCCTGGTCTCTAGCCCTGGTCTTTAGTCCTGGTCTTTAGTCCTGGTTTTTAGTCGTTGTCACTAGTCCTGGTCTTTAGTCCTGGTCTTTAGTCTTTGCCTTTAGTCCTGGTCTTTAGTCCTGGTCTCTAGCCCTGGTCTTTAGTCCTGGTCTTTAGTACTGGTCTTTAGTCCTTGTCTTTATTCCTGGTCTTTAATCCTGGTCTTTAGTCCTGGTCTTTAGTCCTGGTCTCTAGTCCTGGTCTTGAGTCGTATTTCCAGGTTGCTGATTATTATTTAAAACAGGTTTTTTTTGTAGAAAACTTGACAGAAAGTCTCGTGTGAAACCAGAACCATGTGACGGTTTCTTCGTGGATCCAGACCAGGTCGGTTCAGGAGACCCTCGCAGCTCCCCCCAGATGTTGTTGGTAGTTTTGGTGGTGGTGGTGGTGGTTGGGGGGGTCTGACCTCAGGGTGACCCCTCCCTGCTCAGACAGCTCCAGATTGATGTTTCTGCCTCCTCCCACTCTGAGAGCTGTTTCACTGCTTCCTTCGACCCCCCCCACCCCCACCCCACCCCACCCCACCCCCTCCTGAGTGAGGGGAGGGATGGGAGGTCATGAGGGGGGTCGTCATCATGCTCTGACGGTACTCTTTGTGTGAACTGGGGAAGTGAAAGGGCTGCTGGGAGACTCAGAGTTCCCGCCTGATTCAGAGGAACAACATGATGAAGTCACATTTAAACACTCTTTTATGTCTGGTCTTTGATGGGGGGGGGGGGGTCCCCCGCACCGACTAACACACAACTTTAATCACTCACACCTGAGCTCTGAGATGACGGAGCGATAAATCAGAGGTCCGATTATCCGGACACGTCATCAGTCTTCACAGAAGGAAGAAGCATCCGTACAGTCCCCCCCCCCAACTTCACTGCTATTAATGCCACCATCAAACGATGGAGATCAGCTGTTTATTTAAAAACCTGAGGAGTCAACTACGGGTCTGCAGAGGGCTGGCCTACGGAAGACAG
The DNA here is from genome assembly GCA_018398805.1 of Hirundichthys speculiger. Classification (NCBI taxonomy): domain Eukaryota; kingdom Metazoa; phylum Chordata; class Actinopteri; order Beloniformes; family Exocoetidae; genus Hirundichthys; species Hirundichthys speculiger. The sequence goes on from JAGFBZ010000516.1 coordinate 511,951, forward strand.
GTGTATGGAGGACGGGTCTGTGGAGGACGGGTCTACTGAGGACGGGTCTGTGGAGGGCTGGCCTACGGAGGACGGGTCTACTAAGGACGGGTCTACTGAGGACGGATCTACTGAGGACTGGTGTATGGAGGACGGGACTGTGGAGGCTGGCCTACGGAGGACGGGTCTATGGAGGACGGGTCTGTGGAGGGCTGGCCTACAGAGAACAGGTCTACAGAGGACGGCTCTATGGAGGATGGATCTAAGGAGGATGGGTCTATGGAAGACATGCCTACGGAGGACGGATCTAATGAGGATGGGTCTATGGAAGACAGGTCTATTAAGGATGGGTCTACAGAGGACGAATCTAAGGAGGATGAGTCTACGGAAGACATGCCTACAAAGGACAGAGCTACTGAAGACAGGTCTATGGAGGCCCAGTCTACGGAGGACGGATCTACTGAGGACAGGTCTATGAGGGTTGGATCTATGGCTGACGGGACTACAGAGGACAGGACTACGGAGGACGGGTTTATGGAGGACAGGACTACGGAGGACGTAGGACGTAGGAAGTTGTCTTCTTTTCCATTTTTCAGAGGTGTGATATTAAAATCTCCAATTTGTATTCTTTTTGAAAGTTTAAAATTCTCATCACAGATTTTTAGAAAGTAGAAAGTAAAAATTCTTACTTTCTCATCACAGTTTTGAGGGGAAAAAATCATGAACTTTTTGTTGTAAATTTTTATCTCGAACCTAGAACTTTTTAACTTGATACAACTTGAACAACTTTTTCATAAAATATCAACTTTCACAAAAATGGAGCTCATTGACATAAAATTGTTTTTACGTCGTAAAAAAAAAAAACGTGTTTGTTGTAAAATCTGACTAGTTTGTGCAAAGAAAGGTTAAAAAAAATCACAACTGACATCAAATGACTTTTCGTTGTAAAATAACTGATAAAATTAACAAATGTCCACTAACAATCTAGCTAAGAATCCCCATAACACTATCAAAGGTCAGCTAACAAGCAAGTTGTCCGACACTAACCAACAATCTACCAAACAAACGCTAGCCAGATAGCTCATGTAGCTGAGCTATACGTCTTGTGTATGTATATGTCTTAACTAATAATGCTACTCATTAGCATACACATATGTATATGTCTTAACTAATAATGCTAGCTGTTACCTAGCCAACAAATGCTATCAAACAAGCAAACTTTCATTTTTTAAATTTTGTGGCACTAGTGGCCTTTATTCACAGTGAAGGGGGACATAGAGAGAACAGGTTTCAGGAGTTGATCCTGCAACCACTGCGTCAAGGCATCAAACAGCCCCTTTGCCACCTGCCCTAACCATCGCACCACCGGGCGGCCTGAACAAAAAACCTTTCAAGCACTAGTTAACAAGCTACTTTAACAAATGCTAACTAGCAACTATGATAACTACGCTAACGAATACAAGCTTGACTCACATTTGGAGCCAGCCCTGAGTGGTCATGACAGGAATTGTCCTCACTTTCTGATTTGCGACAGACTGGTAAACTGGATGTAGCCCCTTGGGTTTGAACTTAGGGTAAATTTGTTAGGACGTCTGCTCGGGGAAAGATTGTAGAACGTTTAACTGTTTTATGACCCTTTCCAGACTGATAGGCAGCAACATGCACTTCAGACCATTGCTGATGTCTTTCCTTCTTGGTGTTGTGTCACAATCACCACCTGGATGAAGTAAAACAGGCTTATAACGAGGAGTGCTAACATCTCTTCCTGACTGGTCAGTATGAGGGCGAGAGCTTCATATGTTGGTGAGCGGCCGCTGGCTGCAGCAGATAATGGAAACCCATGAGAGAAGAGCTCCTTCTAGAACGATCCATAGAACAATTAGTGGTGACGTTGTGGTCCAGGTGATCGATGAAGGCGGCGGCAGGTTCAGGGGGTGAGCACTCACGACGCAGCGTGATTGGCCGAGGCAGGCGCACCCACCTGACTGAGACAGATCACAGAGATGGGAAACCAGCTGGATCTGAGCCGGACCCGTAAACACGGAGGGACCGGGCACGGATCTGTGGGGACTGCAGGGTGCCATGGCAACCAGCAGTTAACACAGGCCCGGGTCCGGACAGGAACTTGGACCTCTGGAATTCACGCTAAGAAGTTCGCTAACAAACACTAACTAACATACATGAGCTAACAAGGGGAGATAACAGCAAGGAAATGCTAGCCAATGAGTTAGCAAACACATGATAACTATCAAACCACTGAACTGATGCTACCTAACAAGCTAGCTAGCAGCTGCTAATTAACAAACACTAGCTAACTAGTGTGTTTTTAGGAGGGAATAGGCTTACAGGATTAAAAAACCTTTTCCTAGTTGCTTTTGTTGGTTGGCTACATTCTGTCTGTCATGATTTAAAATGTCTTGAATAATCGCTGAGTCATCTGGGCCCGGGTCCAAGGCACTAGTTAGTTAAAGGTTAGGGTTGTCAAGTTGACGCTGAAGCGCTCTGAAGTTCTCTGTCTGTTTGATCTCTGAGCGGAGACAATGGCAGGTGTTCAACACCAACAAAAGCATCTTCCACTCTCATAAACAGTGGGTCGGAAGGTGAAGAAGGAGCTCATTATTGCCAAGATGAAGCAGCGTATCAGAGCTACGCTAGAGTGGGCAGCTGAGTGGGCTTGGGTCCTCCAGGAAGTCCTCAGAGATAAAAACAACAGCCTGAGAGGCCCAGGAATCATTTTAGGAGAAAAAAAAAGTCTTTGTTGTGCTTCAAGAGCGAGGGGCAGAGGGGGGAGAGGACCAGGAGAGTCTCAGAGATGGGGGTGTTGGACTCAGACAGGAAATTCCAGCCGAAGACGTTGGCCTCAGTCCTAACGACACGATGCTGCGCCAGCAGCGACTCAAGCGCCTGAAAACATACACCAACACACAGACACAGGCTTGTTCTGAGGATCTGAGACCGGCGGGCGGGTCTGGATTCAGTCCAGGACTAGACCGGCGGGTCTGGATTCAGTCCAGGACTAGACCGGTAGACACGGATTCAGTCCAGGACTAGACCGGCAGGCTTGGATTCAGTCCAGGACTAGACCGGCAGGCTTGAATTCAGTCCAGGACTAGACCAGTAGACATGGATTCAGTCCAGGACTAGACCGGCAGGCTTGGATTAAGTCCAGGACTAGACCGGCAGGCTTGGATTCAGTCCAGGACTAGACCGGCAGGCTTGGATTCAGTCCAGGACTAGACCAGTAGACATGGATTCAGTCCAGGACTAGACCGGCAGGCTTGGATTAAGTCCAGGACTAGACCGGCAGGCTTGGATTCAGTCCAGAACTAGACCGGCAGGCTTGGATTCAGTCCAGGACTAGACCAGTAGACATGGATTCAGTCCAGGACTAGACCAGCAGGCTTGGATTAAGTCCAGGACTAGACCGGCAGACATGGATTCAGTCCAGGACTAGACCAGCAGGCTTGGATTCAGTCCAGGACTAGACCGGCAGACATGGATTCAGTCCAGGACTAGACCGGCAGGCTTGGGTTCAGTCCAGGACAGACCAGCGGGTCTGGATTCAGTCCAGGACTAGACCGGTAGACACGGATTCAGTCCAGGACTAGACCGGCAGGCTTGGATTCAGTCCAGGACTAGACCGGCAGGCTTGAATTCAGTCCAGGACTAGACCGGCAGGCTTGGATTCAGTCCAGGACTAGACCGGCAGACTGGATTCAGTCCAGGACTAGACCGGCAGGCTTGGATTCAGTCCAGGACTAGACCAGTAGACATGGATTCAGTCCAGGACTAGACCAGCAGGCTTGGATTAAGTCCAGGACTGGACCGGCAGACATGGATTCAGTCCAGGACTAGACCAGCAGGCTTGGATTCAGTCCAGGACTAGACCGGCAGACATGGATTCAGTCCAGGACTAGACCGGCAGGCTTGGGTTCAGTCCAGGACAGACCGGCAGACATGGATTCAGTCCAGGACAGACCGGCAGACATGGATTCAGTCCAGGACTAGACCGGCAAGCTTGAATTCAGTCCAGGACTAGACCAGCAGGCTTGGATTCAGTCCAGGACTAGACCGGCAGACATGGATTCAGTCCAGGACTAGACCGGCAGGCTTGGATTCAGTCCAAGACTAGACCGGCAGACATGGATTCAGTCCAGGACTAGACCGGCAGGCTTGGATTCAGTCCAGGACTAGACCGGCAGACATGGATTCAGTCTAGGACTAGACCGGCAGGCTTGGATTCAATCCAGGACTAGACCGGCAGACATAGATTCAGTCCAGGACTAGACCGGCAGGCTTGGATTCAGTCCAGGACTAGACCGGCAGGCTTGGATTCAGTCCAGGACTAGACCGACAAGCTTGAATTCAGTTCAGGACTAGACCGGCAGGCTTGGATTCAGTCCAGGACTAGACCGGCAGGCTTGGATTCAGTCCAGGACTAAACCGGCAGACATGGATTCAGTCTAGGACTAGACCGGCAGGCTTGGATTCAGTCCAGGACTAGACCGGCAGACATGGATTCAGTCCAGGACTAGACCGGCAGGCTTGGATTCAGTCCATGACTAGACCGGCAGGCTTGGATTCAGTCCAGGACTAGACCGGCAGGTTTGGATTCAGTTCAGGACTAGACCGGCAGGTTTGGATTCAGTCCAGGACTAGACCGGCAAGCTTGAATTCAGTCCAGGACTAGACCGGCAGGCTTGGATTCAGTCCAGGATTAGACCGGCAGGTTTGGATTCAGTCCAGGACTAGACCGGCAGACATGGATTCAGTCCAGGACTAGACCGGCAGGTTTAGGCTGCAGGAGAACTGTTACAGTCCATGAAAAATGGTCTTAAATGCCTTAAATGACCAGGTTAAAGCTCAAATAGACTCCAGGTGCTGTTTAAGCTCCTCCCCCTTTGGCTTCAGACGTTACACTTGTTCTTCCTGTAGAACAACCGCTGAGCAGCTGTTTCACAATCAGTTTTGATTTAATATCAAATAATAATTTGTTGAAATTTTACATTTTAAGAAAAAAATGCATTTTATGACAAAGTAGCAATATTGAAAAATTCTACATTTTACAAAAAAAAATGATTTTAGAAAAAATAATGATTTTATGTCAGTTATTTTTTCACATTTTTTTAAAAAAAGTTGTGATTTTACAAGAATCATTATTTTACAATAAAAATGATTTTTTTTTTTGTCCAAGTGTAGCAATTTAGTTGGTTTTATGACTTTTAAATTGCTTTTTACCACAAGTTGCAAAATTTGCCAAATGTGATCGTAGTTTTATGTTAAAAATTTGTGATTTTTGCAAAAGTCAATATTTTACAAAAAAGTTGTGATTTTACAAAAACATTTATTTTTACAAAAACATGCAAATCTACAAAAGTCACATATTTATGGCAAAAGGTTAAGCTTTTAATCCCAAAATCACAATTCTGAAAAATTCTGATTTTTATTACACTAAATTGTCATATGTCATAAAGTTAGTTATCTTAGCAAAGATTTTATTTAAAATCTTTAAACTTTTTTTTTTGACAAAGTTGAGATATTGTTCAATTTGTGATTTTATAACATACATTCATGAATTTTACCAAAAAAAAAAAAAACAACTCTTGAATGTTCCAGTTTAATGACAAAAGTTGAGATTTTTTTGTCAAAAAGTTGCAATTTTGTCAAATTTTTTGACAGAGTTTTGATTTGATGCCAAAAGTCAGGATTTAGCCAAATTTGAGATTTTAAGCGAAAAAATTGTTTTTCACAGCAAAGTTATGAAATTTGCACTTTTACAGCGAGAATTTGTGATTTAAATTTTTTTCTCAATCAATGCTTCATTATAAAAAAGTTGCGATTTAAAGTTAAAAATTGTGATTTTGTGACATTTGTTACTTTACAACAAACATTCATTATTTTTACAATAAAAACATGTATTTTATAAAAAAAAAAGGAAAACAGCTGCTAACTTTTAGTAGCTGCTAATTTTTTGTAGCTGAGCTACACGTCTTTCTCTCCTGTGGCCTCCTCCAGTTATTCCAGTAGGAGCAGACTGGACCACCACTGGTCTGGTTGATCCTGGCCTCCTCCAGTTATTCCAGTAGGGGCAGACTGGACCACCACTGGTCTGGTTGATCCTGGCCTCCTCCAGTTATTCCAGTAGGAGCAGACTGGACCACCACTGGTCTGGTTGATCATGGCCTCCTCCAGTTATTCCAGTAGGGGCAGACTGGACCACCACTGGATCGTAGCCTGGAGATGCAGCTTGCTCATATCCTTCCCTGTTTCCTCTTTAATGTTGCGCCACATCAGCTCTTCTGAGTCAGCTGTAGCTCACACAGTCCTTACAAGACAGTTGTGGTAACTGCTGCTAAATGTGGACCTACAGGCTGTCCAGTCCCGGGGGTACTTGGGACTGGCCACGAGTTTTGCCTCTGAAACAGAAGAACGAACGGAGGACAAGATGGTGGAGCATCATGAAGATCACCTCAGTCACAGTAACAAAAGGCTCAATCAGAGTTAAGCAGCAGTGATGCCTAAAAACAACATCCAGCATGATGTCATGGCCTGGAGGCACAGAGTCTTGTTACCTTGTTTTCATAGTTAAAGCCACACAGAATCAGGATAATGAAGCACATTCCAAACAGGAAGATGCTTCTAAAAACATCTAACAAAACCTACACTGGATATAACAATTACTGTGTTTACTGCCTTCCAAAAACAGACTTTCATTTCCCCGTCAATATAAAATCCATTTGGTCCCAAATCCTTCTCATTTCAGCAGAAATAATGTTCCGTCCGATAATTATTTCCAGTCGCTTAGACTCTGTGTTTGTGTTTTTTCCCAGTGTATCGGTGAAACACAAGCCTTTGTGCACAAATGTTTCACATTAAAAGCCCTCCAGTGGCTAAATTGGTGTAATCAGTCGCTCTCCTGGCACGCTTTAATGTGAAACAACAACGGACGGACAGACGGGCAGAGAGACAGACAGACAGCGGCTGGTGGGGCCACTGGGACAGAACCTCCACAGAGAAACTGGTTTCTAGTTTCCAGTTTACTGGATCAAACTGCTGCTGGAAGTCTAGTTGAGATTCTGGAGGACTGAACCTGATAGCGTTCTGTTAGCACTCATGTTAGTGTTCTGTTAGCACTCATGTTAGCGTTCTGTTAGCCCTCATGTTGGCGTTCTGTTAGTGCTGATGTTAGTGTTCTGTTAGTGTTCCGTTAGCACTCATGTTAGCGTTCTGTTAGTGTTCTGTTAGCACTCATGTTAGCGTTCTGTTAGCGCTCATGTTGGCGTTCTGTTGGTGCTGATGTTAGTGTTCTGTTAGTGTTCTGTTAGCGCTCATGTTGGCGTTCTGTTAGCGCTCGTGTTAGTGTTCTGTTAGCACTTATGTTGGCGTTCTGTTATAGCTCATGTTAGCATTGTTAGCACTCATGTTACAATCTGTTAGTGTAACAATAAATAAGTATTCCTCACTGTATGTTAGAATACATGGGTAGCATACCTGTTAGCATATGAAATTACTGTACATGTTAGCATATGCTAGTATATTTTTAAGCATTCATGGTAGCATATATTAATATTCATGTTAGGATTCATGTTAGCATATGTGAGGATACATATTAGCCTGTTAGGATATACACACGTGGACAAAATTGTTGGTACCCCTCAGTTAAAGAAGGAAAAACCCATAATTCTCACTGAAATCACTTGAAACTTACAAAAGTAACAATAAATAAAAATTTATTGAAAATCAACTAATCAAAATCAGCCATCACTTTTGAATTGTTGATTAACATAATTATTAAAAAAAAAAAAAACTAATGAAATAGGGCTGGACAAAAATGATGGTACCCATAACTTAATATTTTGTTGCACAACCTTTTGAGGCAATCACTGCAATTAAACTATTTCTGTATTTGTCAATGAGCGTTCTGCAGCTGTCAACAGGTATTTTGGCCCACTCCTCATGAGCAAACTGCTCCAGTTGTCTCAGGTTTGATGGGTGTCTTCTCCAAATGGCATGTTTCAGCTCCTTCCACAGATGTTCAATGGGATTCAGATCTGGGCTCATGGAAGGCCACTTTAGAATAGTCCAACGCTTTTCTCTCAGCCATTCTTGGGTGTTTTTGGCTGTGTGTTTTGGATCGTTGTCCTGTTGGAAGACCCATGACCTGCGACTGAGACCAAGCTTTCTGACACTAGGCACATTTCTCTCCAGAATGCCTTGATAGTCTTTAGATTTCATTTTACCTTGCACACATTCAAGACACCCTGTGCCAGATGCAGCAAAGCAGCCCCAAAACATTACTGAGCCTCCTCCATGTTTCACCGTAGGGACAGTGTTCTTTTCTTCGTATGCTTGGTTTTTGAGTCTATGAACATAGAGTTGATGTGCCTTACCAAAAAGCTCCAGTTTGGTCTCATCTGTCCTAAGGACATTCTCCCAGAAGCTTTGTGGCTTGTCAACATGCATTTTTGCAAATTCCAGTCTCGCTTTTTTATGATTTTTTTCAGCAGTGGTGTCGTCTCCCATGAAGTCCACTTTGGCTCAAACAATGACGAATGGTGCGATCTGACACTGATGTACCTTGGCCTTGGAGTTCACCTTTAATTTCTTTGGAGGTTGTTCTGGGCTCTTTGGATACAATTCGAACGATCCGTCTCTTCAATTTGTCATCAATTGTCCTCTTGCGGCCACGTCCAGGGAGGTTGGCTACTGTCCCGTGGGTCTTGAACTTCTGAATAATATGAGCCACTGTTGTCACAGGAACCTCAAGCTGTTTAGAGATGGTCTTATAGCCTTTACCTTTAAGATGTTTGTCTATCATTTTTTTTCGGATGTCCTGGGACAATTCTCTCCTTCGCTTTCTGTTGTCCATGTTCAGTGTGGTACACACCTTTTCACCAAACAGCAGAGTGACTACTTGTCTGCCTTTAAATAGGCAGACAAGTTTGGAAACACCTGTGATGTCAATTAAAGGACACACCTGAGTTAATCATGTCACTCTGGTCAAATAGTTTTCAATCTTTTATAGAGGTACCATCATTTTTGTCCAGCCCTATTTCATTAGTTTGTTTTTTTAAATAATTATGTTAATCAACAATTCAAAAGTGATGGCTGATTTTGATTATTTGATTTTCAATAAATTTTTATTTATTGTTACTTTTGTAAGTTTCAAGCGATTTCAGTGAGAATTGTGGGTTTTTCCTTCTTTAACTGATGGTACCAACAATTTTGTCCATGTGTGTATTAGCATACAAGATAGCATGTATGTTAGCATATGTTAGTACAGTGGTTCCCAAACGTTTTGTGCCCAAGGCGCACCAAAGGACAAGTAAAAATCTCAAGGCACACCTATTGTGCCAAATAGCCTTTATAACACGTGTTATCACTCATATCATGAAAAATATCTGTAAATGTGGATAATTGTTTACTAATATAAAATAAAATATGACAAAGACAACTAAATTGCTCATGAAATATTTATAAATGAAATATTTCAACAATTAATTTGAAACTTAATCAATTTAGGCTTCATTAAAGCAGCAACACACCCATTTAAACCAGACATGTCACAAAATTGAATACTAGGGTTAGGGTTAGGTGATACTGTCTGTTGACAGTTTTTTTTCTCTTTTCTTTCGGTGGGTTGTCGGCAGCCTCTGCACTGGTGGTTGATGGTTTGCTCCGCACAAGAAAGCGCTCCATTATCCCTCTCGTTATGTGTGTTTACGTTGGATGTCTTGATGTGTCACAGTCATATAATTCCCACCTGCGCAACTGCCTGATCAGCGAAATATGGAGTTCTCTTTGAGGGTTTTTGTTTAAGAATTGTGAGCTTGCCTCCGTAATATTAAATGAGTTCATACAAAGTAGTGATAGGCCTATAGTAAATTGAAAAATAATTACTTTTCTGTAATTGTATATTGCAATAATAATATACTGTATGGTTGTCCCAAAATCCCACGGCACACCCGCACTTGTCTCAAGGCACACTGGTGTGCCGCGGCACACCGTTTGGGAACCACTGTGTTAGTATATACTATGTTAATTTATATTTTAGCACACATATTGGCATATTTTAGCACAAATCCTAGCATGTGTTAGTATATTTCAGTATTCGTTACCACATGTCAGGATCCATGATTAGCATACATGTTAGCAGAATCATATAATCATGTGTCCATGCTGCCATATGTTAGGACATGTGTTAGCATCTGTCAGTAGACATTAGAATGCAAAAAGTACCACATGTCCACCGGGATTAAAAACATTGTTACTCCCCATCACAAATGAACAAACATATGTCTTTATATGTTTACACCCTGACTCTTGTGGACTAGGCTTGGGCGGTATTACGGTAATACCGTATACTTCTGGCCAAGCCTATTGTGGACACATGCTGCCTAGAGAAAATGACCCCCTGTGATGTCACACAGAGCCAAAAATAGAAAAAACCCTGCAGTATTTGGTCTACAGGAACGCCACAGCCTGTGTTTAAGCTGCTTGGTTTTTTCAGCCTCTGGTCATGTCTAAGATGATAATTGATCATAAATCTGAAACATGTAAAAGCGGAGTTGTTTTGTTTGTAGTTGGCGCTCCACTCCTGCTTGAAACAGATATCTGTCAGGAGACGTCCCCCCCAGACATCAGACCTTTTATGACAGGAAATGCTGCATTTGTGCATTCCTCATCTGAAGCATAAAAACAGCGCTCATTGTTGTAAAAGCTGCTTTGGTCTCGCTGGATCCAGTCAGCTATTAATGACAGTACAGTCCTCTGGGAAAAACCCACCAGTCTCCTTTACTGGGGTCTTACTGGAACGTTGAAATGGGGGATGCAGGCGTGTTGATCTGGACCTAGACTGAACCCCGGGACACTTGTCCCAGCATGTCCTCAGTGATAAAGGACCTGTAAGTTGACGGTTGTCTCCTCTGATCAGGGACTGGAGGCCACGATGGTTTTAGGATCAGGTCCTACCACAGAGCTTCAGTCCAGGTAAAAGAGTCCAGGTTTTAGATTTGCTTGTTCAACCACTTTGATGTAACGAAGACTGTTTTACCGTCAACTCAATGATGATAAGATGTGCTCGTCCTGTAGCTGTACAACAACCCCACATCATGCCCCCTCCACTACCATGCCGTTCTGATGAGATGCTGCCTGGTTTTCTCCAATCGTGGTTCTGTTATTTACCGTTATGACCAAGATTTTATCCGTTAAAGACACCAATGAATGAGTGTATCTCCTTATCTTCCCCTGTATTTGTCCCTCCAGGTGTCCACCACCTCTTCCCCACCTTTCACACCCCCATTCCCATCGACATGAGGCACCACGAGGGGCGGTACCATTACGAGCCACACCCACTCCACACCATGCATGGGTATGTATCTGTGGAGCATGAACAGCTCATGTTGACTGTTTGTTTCCTCCGTCACGTCCTCCACTGAGGAACCTGACTCTGGACTGAGTTTGGGTCGCCCATAACTGGAGGTCCAGGAGGTCCAGGAGATCCCAGTAGGTTCCTTGGTGCCAGGGCTCCAGGGATGTTCAACCGGAGTTCCTCAAGTTCCTCCAGATGTTCCTCCATCTGGTTCCTCCAGATGTTGTATAAGGAAATAAATCCTTGTGATCTGGTGGCGTCGTCAGACGTTAACGAGGACGAGTGTTCAAGCCAAGAGAAAAGGGCGCACTCACTTAAAAATATTATAATACAATATAATATAATATAATGGGAATTTTTTACTTAATAGTTCAACTTTCGCAAGATTTCAACTTTTTGACATTAAAAATTAAGACTTTAACTCCTAAAAGTTTAAAAATCCCAATACTGAAACTGACTTTTTTCTTTTTTGGTAAATACATCTTTCAAAATTTCAAGTTTTTAACACAAACTTAAAAGTTTTAACATTATTTTTAACATCAGTATCCGTTTTTCTCATAAAAAACAGATTTTTTCAATATAAAATTTGAAATTTCACAAAATTACGACTTTTTGATGTCAAAGCTTTTTGTCGTGAAATTACAAAATTTACAAAGTTGTGACTTTTTGACAGAAATTTCCAACTTTTGTCATGAAATTGCTATTTTTGTACAATTATAATTTTTTTCTTTAAAGGATTTGTTGTAAAATTGCAAATTTTGCAATTTTGTAATTTTGTCGTAAAATAAAGATTTCTTAGTAAAATCGTGATCGTGACTCACAAAAAATAAAATCGTGTTTTCCAGTGACATCAACGACGCTTCGGCGTCTTCAGCTGGTTCAGTGACCAGAACTGGACCATCTGTGAAATGTGTCAACTTAACAGGTCCACCTGTGGACTTGGTGAAGACCCGGAGGGACTGGGCCCTGAAGGGACTGTTGTTGTGGGTCTCAGCGATGGTTTGGTCTGGGTTGCGGGTAATAAGACAGATTAGTTCCAGGATGAGTTGGAGTCGGGGCTGTCTTTTTTTTTGGCACCTTTATTGACAGTGAAGGTAGACAGGAAAGGGGGGCGGAGAAAGAACGGGAGAACATGCAGCAAGGGGTCGCACGGACTAGAGCGTCCAGGACTAGAGCGTTGAGGACTAGAGCTTCAAGGACTAGAGCGTCAAGGACTAGAGCATCGAGGACTAGAGTGTCGAGGACTAGAGCGTCGAGGACTAGAGCGTCAAGGACTAGAGCGTCGAGGACTAGAGCATCGAGGACTAGAGCGTCGAGGACTAGAGCGTCAAGGACTAGAGCATCGAGGACTAGAGCGTCGAGGACTAGAGCGTCGAGGACTAGAGCATCAAGGACTAGAGCATCGAGGACTAGAGCGTCGTGGACTACAGCGTCGTGGACTACAGCATCAAGGACTAGAGCGTCCAGGACTAGAGCGGACTAGAACCCTCACCGCGGCACCACCCAGCCCAGGGCTGCCTTTAATCACCGGTTGTGTTTAAAACCTTCAAACAGAGGAAGCAGCCTGGTTTGGTTGCCTCAAGATTTTAAATCTGCTCTTGTTACTAAAAGAAGTACCCAAACAGGAGAGTGGCTCATGAACTTTTATGACGTGACATGGTGAGAAAACTGAAAACAGTCAACAACAAACATGTCGGATTAAAGAGGAGTCTAACTGTTTTAGAGTTCATCCCAGTCAGTAATGACGGAGCTTCATTGGGATCACGGGAGGAGGAGGAGCTGCTGCTCAGACTGGTCGTAGGTTTGACGTCCAGCTGCGCTCGCATTTGTAACTTGTGGTTTTATTCACGTTCTCCAGTAAAAGTTTAGCCTTCTTAACTTTGGTGGGTCGTTGTTCACTTATCTCACACATTTAGATCAGCGGTGGTTCAGTGAGAGCGGCGCCGCTACATTTAAATTCAACACAATCCGACGGATCACAGACGGAGCGATTCATCACCAGCAAAGAGAGGGGGGGTGTTTGTTGTGATTAATGTGATGGAACTCGGAATTAACGCTCCTGCTAATTAATCAAGGTCCTGATTAGGTTTTTCTTTTTCCAGTTAACATCAAAATCCCTTAAAAACCGAGTGTCGTGACAAAGAAACATCTATTAACCGGTTTTATGGTACGAACATGGAGTTTAGATGGATTTAATATGAATCTGAAGCACGTAGCTTTATTTACATGAAGAGCATCTAAAGTGACCTTTTGTTCTTCAAACTACTGCAACACATTTATAAATAGGAGTCAGTTTTATATTTATAGCTCAGATTATTGTCATTTACTTTACATTAATTTACTCTAATCAGTGACAGTAACTTGACAACTGTGGTGTCGTTTGGTTCACAGCTCAGCAGAAACACGAGAAGCTCATCATTTAGCAAGGTAAAACTTATTGTAAAACTTATTGTTTAACGTTAACTCTTGATTAACTCTTGATTTAAAGTTAGAGTTAACATTCTAAAACTTGATTTAAAGTTGGAGTTAACGCGCTTAAACTCTTGATTTAACATTAGAGTTAATGTGCTAAAACTCTTGATTTAATGTTAGAATTACCAAACTCAAACTTATGATTAACATTTAACGTGCTAAAGCTCATTATGTAACATTAACTTTAAATTGCCAAAAGTATGTTCACTTTAGCACATTACGTTTGCTTTTTGATGCTAAAATTCATCATGTAAAAATTGTTTTGGCATCCTTAAATGTTAGCTCATAATAAAACCTTGCAATTTTTTGATAAATGGCAACTTTTTGAAAGAAACTTCAAAATCATAAAGTAAACACAATTTACATGTTTAATTGCAAATTATTGTTATGAAAGCAATTTTTTTAAAATAAAATCTGTTCTCCCAAAATTATGAAATGTTGACATCAAGTTAGCAGTTGGCGGTATAAACCGTATACGGTAGAAACAATATAAATGTAGCTAATGGTAAAGATTTTTACAACATCTGCCTACCGCAGTTGCACAAGTTGATAATGTCAAGCTGCACCTACTTTGGTCGAAAGTGAACGTGAAAACATGGCAGTGGCTGCAAACGTGGAGCGAGGTGAGGAGGAGGAAGTGCTAGCGAAACAGACCGGTGCAACATCGGTCACTTCGTACGACAAAAACAATCAGAGGTGGATTTATATTCCAAATACCATCATTGTATACTTGTGTAAGGTCATGATGTCATTTGTTACAGTGGAGAAAAGCGGCTTTAGGAATGTGATAAAGACACTTTATGGATGCTACCAGTTAGCTAGCCGCAAGTACTTTAAACCAGTGATTCCGAAGCCCCGGTGAGCCATCGAGGTACTGCAGGTGGGCCGTGAGAAGTCATTAAAAATAAACAAATGTTTTAAATCCTCGATTTTATAAATATGTTTTTGAATTACAGTAAAATATTTATTACATGATTTAAAAAAAATATTTAGAAATAATAGAACAAACCAGTTGAGTGTTATTCTACTGTCATCTTAACATGACAAGTGTCACCTGATTTGTTGACCCCTTACATTAATATTTGAATTTAGCTTTTAGTCTTTTGCTTACAGAAGAAAAGATTATAAATCACAATATATATCGTTACCTCACATGTTTTAGGTTATACCGCAATACAGATTTGAAGCCATATCCCCCAGCCCTACACCAAGTCATGATTTTTGTGTCATAAAATAACTAATTCTACAAAACTGAAAGTGTTGTTATAAAATTGCAGTTCTTGCAAAATTGCAACTTTTTAGCTTAATGTATTTTTTCAGTTTTCACTTTAATTTTACAAAATATTTGTTTGTTTTATACAAAACAACTTTCTGTTGTAAAATCATGAAATTCTTTGGGTTTTTGACAAAATTCCCTAATTGCATGTCTTTGTTGTAACCAAGACACATTTTGTTATAAGATCTCAACCCTCCCAAAATAAAGGCTTTCACTCGAGATTACAATTTAAAATAGTGCAAAATATTGACTTTCTTAAAACTGCAAATAATCTTTAAGCATAAAGTTCTGACTTGTGAATTCATGGATTTTGCAGTCTCGTTACTTTTTGTCATGAAAAGTGATTTTTTTTCCATGAAATCCGAAACTCTTAAAGTTTACAAAGTTGTAATTTCTTTGACAAAACTTTTTGACATAACATTGTGAAATTTGTAAATTGCACATTTTTGTTGTAACAATCTAGAAAATTCATGACTTGCAAAACTGGGCGTGAGACTGTAACATCTGAAGGTGAAACAGCTGCTAGTGGTCGTTCTGCAGAAAGGGGGAGGAGCCTGAGCTCCAGCTGGACTCTTCCTGTGCAGGCGCCAGGGATGTAACTATATAGAAAATCTGATATCTCGATTACCGTGACCAAATTATCACGGTTTACGATATTATCACGATATTCTTAATTGCTGTACAAATGTCCAAAAAAAACACAAACATTTAAATAATTTCACAAAATCTTGTGATTTTCTTGTACTAAAACATCAGAAGCCAAAATTTTATCAAAATGAAACTTCCACATTAAACAGAGAAACAACTGGCACAGAAAGAGGTTTTATTTTAGATGAACAAAATAAATAACAGGAACAAAGCTTATTTGTCTGGTGCAAATTTAAATAAACACTTTAACAACCATAGTAGGTCAAAATATGCAAACAATTATCAGGAACAAAAATTATAGCGCAACTTCAAATGAAATAAAATTTGGACTTTAAGCTGAACCTTAAATACGTATAAATGTGCAAATAAAGAAACAGTTGTTTAGGAGCCAAATATGTTGTTCTGAATTGTAGTTCACTCTGTGTGTCTGTGGGTGTCGCTGTGTTGTTACCTGAGGGTCAGGTATAAAGGTAGCTGCCTGTTATTGGTTAGGTGTTGGACCTGGAAGGGCAAAAGGTTTTTGACCGCTGTGGCGCTAACTGCCGGCGTTATGGTTGTCAGATCAGTTAATGGAATAAATTAATATTTTAACTGCATCAGAAGAACATCGTTCCGGTCCTTTTTCGATCAACGCGCAACAGTAATGTTTACGAAATGTGAGTTAGCGAAGCGCATCGACCAGGTTACTCTTGGTCAAACATCTCAGTACCTTGAAGCATTAGCCTTAGCTCCTTCAAGTTGCTTCTACAAATTACAATAAAATGTAATCAAGTGCTCTGCAGACAGAATAACTGTCCTCCACCAGTTATTCTTTAAAAATTCTTAAAAAAAAAAAAAAAAAAAAATGTATATATATATATATATATATATATATATATATATATATATATATATATATATATATCATATATATATATATATATGCCCAGACCTCAGATTTCGTCCTTTTAGTGGGTTGGTAAATGTCCTGCGTGCTATCACCACTTTCCGCCATGCTAACGTTACGATGCCGATGTTACAAGCTACATATTCATGCGAGACACAGTCACGAGTCGCTCGCAGAATTGAATGAGGCTGATATTACATATCTTGGTAATCGACCGCGATAACGAGATGGAGTCAAACATAAACGGTAATCGTTATCGCATTAAATTTTACCGCGCTTTACCGTAATACTGGTAACCGTTCCATGCCTAGCAGGCGCCTGCTCAGTTCTTCACAAACCAGCAGAGCCACAGCGTGTTTGTTCGGCTAATCGTCTGCCTGTATCTCTGCTTTTGGAGAACGCTGATTTCTTGGCCTGCAGGCTGTGGGTTTTAGACAACCGTGTTGTCTCTGTGCTGTCTGGCACCGGCTCCGGCCTCGACCCGTCCTCTGGGACGCTCTTCTGGGTTGAAACCAGGAATGTGGCGCTGAAAGGACCGAACGTCGGGGCTGTCAATCACGTTAAAGCGGCTCACGGTTTATCGGACGACTTCCGTTGATTTCAGTTTCTGTCAATGACGACGCAGCGGAGCAGAAGAACAGATAATCACCTGCCTTGAAATCATCATGAGAAGAAACAACAACATGTGGGCAACCCCACGAACCCCCATGACTCAGTAACTTGTAGATCCGTCATCAGCCGCAGTGACTCTGGTTTCCTGTAGGATTTAATGAGCATCTCTCATGGTTCTGAAGGTTCTGGTCCATTCTTCTTTACGGCGTTGCTTCAGTTCCACCACAGCCTTTCATTCAGGTTCAGGTCTGGACGCAGACTAGAACATTCTGAAACAACCCAGAGCATCAGTCCTCCACAACCGTGCTTCAACAGCAGGTCTGAGGTAGAGAAGTGGCCCCATCGGCCCCCGAACCCCCAAGAAAACTGAAAACAAAACATTTAAGAGGAAACGTGAATCTTTAAACTCTTCCTTAAAAAAAAACTGATTTTAATTCTGAGAAAAAGGTGAGAAGTCTTTAAAAGATAAATTCGAAATTCAGGCTTTTTAAAAAAAGCTTTTTGGACTTTAATTTCAGAATTCTGAGACAGACATCTAAAAGACACAACTCAGAATATTGAGACTTTAAACTTTGAATTGATGATTTTACTCCAGATAGTTTAGAGATGCTTTCAGAACGTTTTCCATGTTGATATGCAGAAACAGTTGCTTCTCCAGAACAGTAGCTGATGTCATTCCCTCTTGGAGTTGTGTTTGCATACACCTGAACGCTCCAGACCAGCCACCTGGATCTTTCCTGAGGTTTGATACTTCCGTATGATGAACTTCTTTATTTGCGTTGGTTCTTGCAGTCGGGTCATCTGAGTGTTTCTGTCTGGCGACGCCCCCTCCAGCAGTAGGGATGCTCTCAGGATTACTCACATGCTCAACATGTTCTACCTTGTCCAGACCCGATTTCCTGCCAGCAGTTTCAACAATAGAACAATGGAAGATGTAACAACAGAGACCAGTAAACATGACCCATTCAGAACCTCTGTGACCGTCTGATACTTCTGGACCAGCCTCCTCTGGTTCTGCTCTGCTGCGACCAGAACATCTCTGAAGAAAGTCTGAAGGGCCACACGGCTTAATATCACAGACCCAGATAACTGAGGCGGAGCTGCAGCCGTCGCAGTTTAATGTTAAAGTCAGGAGTAAAAACTTTATCATTTCACAGCAGAAACACTCTGATTCACAAAACCTGCATCAAACCTGAATCAAGACCTGCATCAAAACCTGCATCAAAACCTGCAACAAAACCTGCATAAAAACCTGCAACAGACCTTCATCAAAACCTGCATAAAAACCTGCAACAAAACTTGCATCAAAACCTGAATGAAGACCCGCATCAAGACCTGCAACAAAACCTGCATCAAAACCTAAATCAATGGAGATGGAGGCTGCTGCCTCCATCTGTTTATGTTTATATGGTCATTGTATTTAGTCATCTGTGTCTCTCCTCTCTCTGTCCTCCATCCTCTCTCTGTCCTGTCTCCCCTCTTTTCTTTCTTTTCTTTTCTTTCTCTACCCGGCTGGCCTTCGGCAGGAAGGTCCCCCCATATGAGCCAGGTCCTGCTCAAGGTTTCTTCCTCTTAAAGTGGAGTTTTTCCTTGCCACTGTTTGGTATAAAGGTTTTTTTTCTCCCTACGTGGGAGTTTTTTACCTGCCATTATCATTGATTGGATTTAATTATATAATCTTAGTTGATGATATTTGCTCGGGGGTCATGCTCTGGGTCTCTGTGAAGCGCCTAGAGACAATTGTCATTGTAACAGACGCTATATAAATAAAATTGAATTGAATTGAATTGAATTGTGCTAGTGCCGAGGGCTACAGTAGCCTTATACTGCTGTTCTTTCAGCCAGAATCGTCCGGGACTCTCAGCGAGGCTATAAGTAGTACGAGATTGAATGTTAACGAAAACTCACCCGGCTGTATTCATTTGGAACAAAGTCCTTTCTGTTGATATTTTTCACCCACGTCTTACTAACTTCTTGGTTGTCGGTGCGCCCAGGAAATCGGTGCAAACTGTATGGCTGCAAACAAGGCAGTCTTCGTGCAGTAAAGGCTTGTGTATTTCATACTTTCTTCTTCCATTGTTGAATTTTCACGCCATTGTTGGCACAGTTTATGACGGAACGTGTATTCCCACTCGACCGACTCGACATTATAAAAATATCTATTTGTAGAAAGAGAAAAACACTGGTTAATCTGCGAGCCGGTGAGAGTGTCGCTCTGTAGCACAACCCCCCAATGGCGGACGGGGTACTTCCGGGGAGCTGGCCCGAAAAGGTCTATAGACAGTGTATGCGCACGAGAATAGAGCGTTTTTGATCGGCTCTTTTGATCGGCTTTAATGACAATTCTGACCGATCCTAATCATATGCATATCAGCCGATCCGATCAGGTCACCGATCGATCGGAGCACCCCTAATCAAGACCTGAATCAAGACCTGCATCAAAACCTGAATCAAGACTCGCATCAAAACCTGCAACAGACCTGCAACAAAACCTGCAACAGACCTGCATCAAAACCCGAATCCAGACCTGCAAACCTGCATCAAAACCTGAATCAAGACCTGCATCAAGACCTGAATCAAGACCTACATCAAGACCTGAATCAAGACCTACATCAAGACCTGCATCAAAACCCGAATCAAGACCCGCATCAAAACCTGCAAAGGACCTGCAACAAAACCTGCAACAGACCTGCATCAAAACCCGAATCCAGACCTGCATCAAGGCCTGAATTAAGATCTGCATCAAGACCTGCAACAAACCTGCATCAAAACCTGCAACAAACCTGCATCAAGACCTGCATCAAAACCTGCATCAAGACCCGAATCAAGACCTGCATCAAGACCTGCATCAAAACCTGCATCAAGACCCGAATCAAGACCTGCATCAAGACCCGAATCAAGACCTGAATTAAGATCTGCATCAAGACCTGCAACAAACCTGCATCAAAACCTGCAACAAACCTGCATCAAGACCTGCATCAAAACCTGCATCAAGACCCGAATCAAGACCTGCATCAAGACCTGCATCAAAACCTGCATCAAGACCCAAATCAAGACCTGCATCAAGACCTGCATCAAGACCTGAATAAAGACCTGCATCAAAACCTGCATCAAGACCTGCATCAAGACCTGCATGAAGACCTGAATCAAAACCTGCATCAAGACCTACATCAAGACCTGCAACAAACCTGCATCAAAACCTGAATCAAGACCTGCATCAAGACCTGAATCAAGACCTGCATCAAGACCTGAATCAAGACCTGCATCAAGACCTGCATCAAAACCTGAATCAAGACCCGCATCAAAACCTGCAACAGACCTGCAACAAAACCTGCAACAGACCTGCATCAAAACCCGAATCCAGACCTGCATCAAGACCTGAAACAAGACCTGCAACAAACCTGCATCAAAACCTGCATCAAGACCTGAATCAAGAACTGCAACAAACCTGCATCAAAACCTGAATCAAGACCTGCATCAAGACCTGAATCAAGACCTGCATCAAGACCTGAATCAAGACCTGCATCAAAACCCGAATCAAGACCCGCATCAAAACCTGCAACAGACCTGCAACAAAACCTGCAACAGACCTGCATCAAAACCCGAATCCAGACCTGCATCAAGGCCTGAATTAAGATCTGCATCAAGACCTGCAACAAACCTGCATCAAAACCTGCAACAAACCTGCATGAAGACCTGCATCAAAACCTGCATCAAGACCTGAATCAAGACCTGCATCAAGACCTGCATCAAAACCTGCATCAAGACCCGAATCAAGACCTGCATCAAGACCTGCATCAAGACCTGAATAAAGACCTGCATCAAAACCTGCATCAAGACCTGCATCAAAACCTGAATCAAGACCTGCATGAAGACCTGAATCAAAACCTGCATCAAGATCTGCATCAAGACCTGCAACAAACCTGCATCAAAACCTGCAACAAACCTGCATCAAGACCTGCATCAAAACCTGCATCAAGACCCGAATCAAGACCTGCATCAAGACCTGCATCAAGACCCGAATCAAGACCTGCATCAAGACCTGCATCAAGACCTGAATAAAGACCTGCATCAAAACCTGCATCAAGACCTGCATTAAAACCTGAATCAAGACCTGAATCAAAACCTGCATCAAGACCTACATCAAGACCTGCAACAAACCTGCATCAAAACCTGAATCAAGACCTGCATCAAGACCTGAATCAAGACCTGCATCAAGACCTGCATCAAAACCCGAATCAAGACCCGCATCAAAACCTGCAACAGACCTGCAACAAAACCTGCAACAGACATGCATCAAAACCCGAATCCAGACCTGCATCAAGGCCTGAATTAAGATCTGCATCAAGACCTGCAACAAACTTGCATCAAAACCTGCAACAAACCTGCATCAAGACCTGCATCAAAACCTGCATCAAGACCCGAATCAAGACCTGCATCAAGACCTGCATCAAAACCTGCATCAAGACCCGAATCAAGACCTGCATCAAAACCTGAATAAAGACCTGCATCAAAACCTGCATCAAGACCTGCATCAAAACCTGAATCAAGACCTGCATGAAGACCTGAATCAAAACCTGCATCAAGACCTACATCAAGACCTGCAACAAACCTGCATCAAAACCTGAATCAAGACCTGAATCAAGACCTGCATCAAGACCTGCATCAAGACCTGCATCAAAACCCGAATCAAGACCCGCATCAAAACCTGCAACAGACCTGCAACAAAACCTGCAACAGACCTGAATAAAGACCTGCATCAAGACCTGCATTAAAACCTGAATCAAGACCTGCATGAAGACCTGAATCAAAACCTGCATCAAGACCTACATCAAGACCTGCAACAAACCTGCATCAAAACCTGAATCAAGACCTGCATCAAGACCTGAATCAAGACCTGCATCAAGACCTGCATCAAAACCCGAATCAAGACCCGCATCAAAACCTGCAACAGACCTGCAACAAAACCTGCAACAGACATGCATCAAAACCCGAATCCAGACCTGCATCAAGGCCTGAATTAAGATCTGCATCAAGACCTGCAACAAACTTGCATCAAAACCTGCAACAAACCTGCATCAAGACCTGCATCAAAACCTGCATCAAGACCCGAATCAAGACCTGCATCAAGACCTGCATCAAAACCTGCATCAAGACCCGAATCAAGACCTGCATCAAGACCTGAATAAAGACCTGCATCAAAACCTGCATCAAGACCTGCATCAAAACCTGAATCAAGACCTGCATGAAGACCTGAATCAAAACCTGCATCAAGACCTACATCAAGACCTGCAACAAACCTGCATCAAAACCTGAATCAAGACCTGAATCAAGACCTGCATCAAGACCTGCATCAAAACCCGAATCAAGACCCGCATCAAAACCTGCAACAGACCTGCAACAAAACCTGCAACAGACCTGAATAAAGACCTGCATCAAAACCTGCATCAGAACCTGCTGAATGTTGAAGTTCTGATTAGTTCTGATTAGTTCTGATAGTTTTATTACAAAAAGCTGCAAAAGCTGTGATTCATACAATAAAAAGGTTGTTGACAAAAGGGAGCAAATTTGTAAAATTTGGGATTTTCTGACTGAAAAAGTTAAGAAGATGAATTTGCTGTTTTGAAAAATACGCCACAAAAAATCATTTCAAAAATGGAATTTTTGTGATTCAAGAACAAAAAGGTATAATTATACAAAAATACAATTTTATAATAAAAAAATCATGATTTTTACAACATAGGTTTGTGAAAATGAAAGTTGCAATTATACAGAATTCACAATTTCAGGACTTTCAGAACTTAAACTGTTTTACACTAAAGTCATGATTTTTTTAAGATTTATGATTTGACAAGTAAAACTTTGAACTTTTTGCAATTATATAAAAAGTTCCAATTTTACAATAAAAAGTCATTTTTCCACTAAAATCTTGATTTTACAGCAAAATGTTGTAGAACTGTGTAAAAGTTATCTTACAATATAATGTGTAATTTTTTGGGATTAAAAGGTTTTAACATGGAACTGATTATTTTTTTTTAACGGATCAATACTTGTCAGCCGTGATGGGGGTGGGCGCCGGTACTTCTGCAGAAGTCCTCATCCAGAACCTTGTGGTGCTTCTCAGCGAGGGAAGTCCATGTTTCCATGGTGACTGTTCGTCCCAGACGCCAAAACAAATTAGCAGGCCTTTAAAAGCGGCCCTTCTTACTGGTCCAAGAAAAACAGAGCCGGGACCGGCACCAGAACCAGCGCCAGAACCGGCACTGGGGTACCAGGTTGTCCCTCTTTGAAGTGCTAATCTAAAGCGGCAGAACCAGCCTCTGAGTTTTTGTGTATGAAGCGTCTGTTTCTCCCCGACCCCCCCCTTCCCGCCCGAACAGAGGGCTCTTTATGGCTGTGTGTCGGGTTAGAGCGGTTCTGATGGCAGAAAGTTGGCCTCCAGACAGAACCGGCAGCCTGCAGGCGCTGACTGGAAACATGGGAGGCGGGGCTGGGCGAGGGAGGCGGGGCCGGACGAGGGTCAGCATCCAAGTTGAGGGTTAGGGTTAGGTTAACCTTAACCCTAACCCACCTCCAGGTGGAGGACCGGGGGAGACGGAGGGACACATCTGGACCCTTCCCGGCCTCTGGACCTCTGACAGCAGCTTGGAGAACATGAGCTCAGCCCGGTCCAGTCCCATCATGGGACTGAGGTGATTTTACATCCTGAAGTGTGTTTGAGATCAATGAAGACAAACTGGCTGTGAATCCAGACTGGATCCTCCAGCTGCTCATGTTAGCGGCTAACGTGTTAGCGGCTGAAGTCTTATTAGACGTGTAATTAGACGTGTTAACTACTGAAGGTCATTAACTGGTCTGACTGGGAGTCTTGATTCCACCACAGCAGCCGCTATGTCTGTTCTGCTGGTTTCTTTCTCTGAGGCTGTTTCTTTTTTCACCTGCTAGTAGCTCCGCCTCCTTGACTGTGATGAGTTCAGGTGTTTCCATCGGCCCACTTCTCTGCTTTGAATCCAACTGTTCTCCCAGCGTTCCCTCAGAGGACTTGGGTCGAAGCCAGGCTGCTCATCAGCGTTGAATAAGTGTCATCTTTACCTCAGACCCGGGCCCCGGGGGGCCCCTGGGGGCCGACGGGAATTACAACTTGTCTGGGTTCCTGGAAGCAGATCTGCAGATGACATATTTATTATTAGTGCCGTGAGTCGACAGCTACTTCAGGTCTGAAGCATCCGTTTGTGTCCTGTGATCATGAAGAACAGGAGTCCTGAGAGGGAAACCATCAGTCTGGACTCGTCTGGACCTGCAGGGCTTCACAGCAGAACCATTATGACTCAGCCCAGGAAGAGAAGGGAGCACCAGCCCCGCTAAATTATACGTATTTATACTCTACCATCCTATAAAATAATGTCGTAAAACCGCTAAATTTATGAAATTACAAGTGTTGGGTAAAGATCCTCAACACTTGGTCGTAAAGTCACAGCTTTTGTAGATATTGTTGCAAACGTGACAGGACATGATGTGACTGTTGTAAAACTGCAGAACAAAAATCAGGAATTTCAGGTGAAAATCAGGAAATTTATACGTCAGAACTTTATTATGAAAATCTCTGATTTAACTAAACTGTGACTTTTTGAATCAAACTTGACTTTTTGTTGTAAAATCACAGATTTTATGAAACTGGGACTAGTTTTTTTTAGTTGTATGTTATTCTGTGGGTCCCAGCAGCCCCAACGAGTCCCTCCAGCCCCAACGAGTCCCTCCAGCCCCAACGAGTCCCTCCAGCCCCAACGGGTCCCTCCAGCCCCAACGAGTCCCAGCAGCCCCAAAGGGTCCCTCCAGCCCCAACGGGTCCCTCCAGCCCCAACGAGTCCCTCCAGCCCCAACGAGTCCCAGCAGCCCCAAAGGGTCCCTCCAGCCCCAACGAGTCCCAGCAGCCTCAACGGGTCCCTCCAGCCCCAACGAGTCCCAGCAGCCCCAACGTGTCCCTCCAGCCCCAACGAGTCCCAGCAGCCCCAACGTGTCCCTCCAGCCCCAACGAGTCCCAGCAGCCCCAACAAGTCTCTCCAGCCCCAACGGGTCCCTCCAGCCCAGTGACGTGCGGTGAGATTCATGGCTGGTGAGGCACTGACTTCATCAGTCAGATTTACAAGCATATGAACCCTCCAGAACAACTTATTCACCATTTGATTGGCAGCAGTTAACTGTTTATGTTTAAAACCTCCTATTGTCATTCACATATAAATGCTTTACACATACAAACTGTAGCGCACAAAAAAGCACATTTAATTTAAAAAAAAAGTTATTATGGTCTTACCTTTACTTATAAATGAAGTCCATGCGCCGCTCCTAGTAAGAGTGGCGCATGAAGAAGAATCCCTGTGCTCACTAGTGCCCCCTAACGTGAGGCAGGAGAAGTGCGTGCCTCACCCCGTGCCTCTTTTCAGCCGTTTTATGATCACGCCGGCACAAGAAACACATTACACACATATAGTTGCTGTTCATTATATAAATCAGCTAAACTATGGAAACTTATTTCATCTAGCAAATGTGTTTTAACATTTTAATAGTGACATACAAAGAGACGGCGATCTGGTCTCACTACATAGCATGGCAGCACAGTTAGCCGAGTCATTGCGCAATCCATGGTGAGGCTCAGCGGGGTGCTGCCTCACCGCCCATATCTTCTCAGTATTTGAATGGTAAATGTGAAAATTCGGCGATTTTGAATAAAAAATAATCTAAAAATGGTGAAGTTAAATGGAAAATTACTTTATAGTACAAATCAATTAATAAATATAAAATATATATGTATTTTTTCATTTCTTTCTTTCCATGATGGCAGGTGAGGCACGGCCTCCCCTGCCTCACCTGACCGCACGTCACTGCTCCAGCCCCAACGAGTCCCAGCAGCCTCAACGAGTCCCTCCAGCCCCAACGGGTCCCTCCAGCCTTAACGAGTCCCTCCAGCCCCAATAAGTCCCTCCATCCCAGCCGCTGCCATCGAGTCATAAAAGTAACGTTGCGCATGGTTGGCGTTTTTACGTCTCCGTCTGCTCGTCTCCTCTAAAACTCCGGCTTTTATCTGGTTTTACTTCGTTTTAAACCACAAACTTTTTATCAATAATTATTTTAAGATTATTTTGACTCGAAGAGAGACTCTTGTCCGCCGGATCAGTGATTTAATCACTTTTTTGCGACGAGCCCTCCACTGACAGCGTGGGAAAATCAAGTGACAGCCCGACGACATGGATGAAAGACTGTCACCGCTGTGCGGCTAACCCAGCCTAGAATTTACCGAATCTCCTCACCGGGCCCAGTTTCTGGGCCCTCGCCGGTAAGTGGCCGCTCCACTGAAAGTCGACAAGCAGATTCTACCGTGCTACTGCCATCCTAATGCCGCGGACTCCTTTTGGAGTCCTCGCGCGTAAGTTTTCATCACACTGCCACAAACTGCTTCTGAAGCCCCACCAGGCGAACTGTCACTCTACCACAAAATACACCTTTGCTGCCGCAGTTTTTATTTGTCTTTCCAGCTACCTCCATGGAGTCAGTCCTGTCTCCTGCGGCTAACCTGTAGCTCAGCCACCACCTACGTCCTACACCGGCTACCCCGACCTCATAAAACTCAGATTTTAATCTGGTTTTATTTCGTTTTATGCCCTGCACTGACAGCGTGGGAAAATCTGATCAGCTGTTTGGCTGTAAACAAGATCTAGCCCGCTGTTGCCGCCGCTAGCCACCGCCGCTAAATGGCTTCCTTGGCGGCTCCGGATGAAAGCTTGGATCACACAAACAAGCAGATCACTGACCTTAAAGAAGATATCCGGAAACTATCCGAGGAACTGCGATCCAAGAACGACTTGTTGAGGTCCCTGATGGATACGGCCCACCAGCAATCGATGTACATAGCAACACTGAAAGCGGCTCTCCAGGACACCGTGGCTTGGGATCCTGCTACCTCGCCCCGGCCATCGTCCAGCTCCACGCCGAAACATCCTCCACTCTGGTCCGAGGTGGTCTGCCGCAGCAAGAAAACCTCCGACCTGGTTTTGTCCAACCGCTTCGAGGTGTTGTCTGCACCTCTGTCCGAGGACGGGATGGCTGCTCCTCCACCCAGCCGCGACTCTGAGGCTGCCTTGACTGTCGGCTCGGCGCCAACCACCACTGCACAAACCGCGGGTCCTGCTCGGACCAAGCCCCCTGAGTCCCGACGGTCATCACAGGGCTCATCTTCGGCGAAGCGTCGGAAGCTCCTGAGAGCTGCGGTGAGGGAACACGCCGACACCTGCCGTGGACCTGGCCGGGACCGCGTTCCAGCTCCGGCCGGGGCCTTCACCTGTCCCGCTCCGTCCGCTCCCGCGGACACCGCTGCAGATGGACCCGCTCCGCCCTCTGGTACTATGGGCTCGGAGGCTCGGAGGCGCTCGCCAGCTGATAGGGGACCTCGTGTGCTCATCGTGGGAGACTCTATTGTCCGACATGTCCGAATGAACAGGTGCTACACATCCTGCCACTCAGGTGCAACCGTCACAGACATCTACAACTCCGCCCACCAACTTTCTCTTCATCACCCCTCAGCTTCCACCTTTGTGATACATGCAGGTACAAATGATCTTAAATTCCAACACTCCGAGACTTTAAAGAAAGATTTTATCAACCTCACCCACAACATCCAACAGTTAAATAAACATTTCATCATTTCCGGTCCACTACCTTCACCCAGTTATGGAGACATCAAGTTCAGCTGCATCCGACAGCTTCATATCTGGTTAAAAGGTTACTGCCACTCCATTAATATTCCATACATCGACAACTTCACCACATTCTACAATAGACCACACCTTTTCAAACC
The DNA here is from genome assembly GCA_018398805.1 of Hirundichthys speculiger. Taxonomy (NCBI): domain Eukaryota; kingdom Metazoa; phylum Chordata; class Actinopteri; order Beloniformes; family Exocoetidae; genus Hirundichthys; species Hirundichthys speculiger. The sequence continues at coordinate 540,044 of JAGFBZ010000516.1, forward strand.
AGACGGCTTACACCCCAATCAAACAGGTTCTCATCTTCTGTCCATGAACATTGAACTCACCCTCCATTCCTGCAAAGCTTTTTCTGATTGACGGTCCAGCCAGAACACATCTCCTCCAGTTAAAACTTCCTTTTCTTCACACCATATACCAGTACACATAACTAGCAGAGATTACAAACATACCTATTCATATTCACTTACCTCTGCTGTCAGATGTCTCCATCCAATACACACAACTCCTGGTCCAGAACCCACATCAGTAACCTCACAACGGAATTTACCCACAATACTGAACATGGCTATCCTAAATATAAGATCATTATCAAACAAATCTTTTATCATTAATGATCTGATTTTAGACAATAACATTGACTGTCTCTTTTTAACCGAAACCTGGCTTGGGACTGATGCACCAATTATTCTCACCGAGGCTTTCCCCCCCCAAATTTTAAGTTTTTATTTTCCACAAGAGGAGGTAAGAAAGGTGGTGGAACAGCTTCAATTGCTCAAAACTCTTTATCAACACAAACAATCTCACTTTCAAATTTTTCCTCATTTGAGCATCATTCGTTTGTTTTTAACAACCCACCTGTTTTATCTATTACAGTTTATAGACCACCAAATCCTCCAGCCCTTTATATTCAAGAATTTTCAGAGTTTTTATCCTCTATCCACATTAAATATAACAAGATTTTAATAACTGGTGATTTTAACCTTCACATTGATAACAGCAATGATTCCTATGCCAGAGAATTTTTAAACCTTTTAAACAGTATGGGTTTAAACAACACGTAACACAGCCTACTCACAACAGAGGACACACCCTGGATCTGGTCATAACGTATGGTCTGTCCACTGGGGTGTCCTCTGTTGTTGACCTGGCTGTGTCCGACCACTATTGCGTGTTTTTTAACATCACCAGTTTTAGCCAGCAGGAGGCCCCGGTGAGAACTGTGAAGAAACGATATATTACTTCTGAAGTGGCTGCAAATTTTATTGACATTTTAATCCAAAGTCCTGCTCAGATCTTACCTACGTCCTGTGATTTTATTGTTGATTATTTTCAACAAGCTAAAATCGGCTCTTAATTCAGCAGCTCCACTGAGGACAAAACTGGTAAAAACTAAATCCAAGATACCATGGAGAACCGATGAAATTAAAAAGCTGAAGAGAGACTGCAGGAAAGCAGAAAGGAAATGGAGAAAAACAAAACTAACAATCAATTATGAGATTCTACGTGAGCAACTCAAAATCTACAATAATACAGTTAAACAGGCAAGAACACTTTACTTCTCAAATCTCATTACAGTGAATAAAAACAATCCTAAGTTTCTTTTTAAAACCATTGATATTTTAATAAATGCTGACTTTAATAAATCCTCCATGCAGCCATCAGACGCCGCATGCGAGAACTTTGCAGACCACTTCAGAAATAAGATCAATGCTATTAGATCTAGTTTTTTACCTCAACAAATCATTGATTTTAACAGATCTGAAGAACTGCTTTTACCTGAGGAAACACTGGAGAGTTTTGTCCTGGTTGATGCAAAGATGCTTGGTCGAGTTTTCTCCCAACTGAACCCAACAACCTGCCTTTTAGATCCCATTCTCACATCACTGTTAAAATCATTTTATAGTTTCTTTGAGTGTGAGCTTTTAAATATTGTAAATTGCTCTCTTCTGAGGGGTGTTTTCCCCACTGCTTTTAAAACAGCGGTGGTGAGGCCCCTTCTGAAGAAGAGCAATTTAGATTCAAATAACCTTGATAACTATCGGCCTGTATCCAACTTACCGTTCTTGAGTAAAATTATTGAAAGAGTTGTTTTTATTCAATTAAATCAGTTTTTACATGAACATAATATTTTAGAGAAATATCAGTCTGGTTTTAGGACAAACCAGAGTACCAAGACAGCTCTCTTAAAGATTGTTAATGATCTCAGGTGTAACTTAGACTCACAGAAACATTCTGTCCTGGTGTTGCTGGATCTTAGTGCAGCATTTGATACAGTAGATCACCACATTTTACTAAACAGGCTCAGAAGCCTGGTGGGCCTCTCAGGTACTGCTTTAAAATGGTTTTACTCCTATCTCACAGATCGAAAGTTTTTCGTAAGTATGGATACATGCTCCTCAAGAACCTATGAAACTCAATGTGGGGTTCCCCAAGGATCAATTTTAGGCCCAATACTTTTTAATTTGTACATGCTCCCACTTGGGGATGTCATCAGGAGACATGGCATTGGGTTTCACAGCTATGCTGATGATACACAGCTTTACATCTCCGTGTCTCCTGATGACCTAGAACCAGTCAACATTCTTTTAAACTGTATTTTAGATATAACATCATGGATGGCAGAGAACTTCTTACAGCTTAACCAGGACAAAACTGAGGTTTTAATTATCGGTCCCGAAAACAAGAGAGAGAGAATTTTATCAAAACTACATAATTTTAAACCTTCTCATAGTGTGAGAAACTTGGGTGTTCTTTTTGACTCTGATCTGGATTTTATCCCACATATTAGAAATATTACAAAAACAGGATTTTATCATCTTAAAAACATCGCCAGAGTGCGGCCATTTTTCTCTCTTGCCAGCACAGAGGTGTTAATGCTTTTATCTCCAGTAGAATAGATTATTGTAATGCCCTGCTCTCTGGTCTTCCTAAAAAATCGATTTCAAACTTACAAATACTCCAGAACTCAGTTGCACGTGTTCTGACAAGGACCAGAGGGGGAGAACATATTACACCAGTTTTAAAATCGCTGCATTGGCTCCCTGTGTGTTTCAGGATTGATTTTAAGGTTCTTTTAGTTGTTTATAAATGTCTGAATGGTCTTGGGCATTCTTATTTATCTGACTTTCTTTTAAATTACGAACCCTCGCGGACCCTGAGGTCCTCTGGTACTGGCCTTTTGGTTGTTCCGAAAGTAAGAACTAAAACTTACGGCGAGGCTTCTTTCCATTACTATGGGCCTCGTCTGTGGAACAGCCTGCCAGAGGACCTCAGGGCTGCAGAGACTGTTGATGTTTTTAAAAATATGCTCAAGACCTTCCTTTTTAATTTAGCTTTTAACTGAATCTTATTTTATCTCAATTTTTTATTTTTATTTTTTATTTTTTATCTTATTTTATTTTATTTATATATATATATATATATATATATATATATATATATATATATATATCTATATATATATATATATATATATATATATATAATTTTTTTTTTTTTTTTTAATGTATTTATCTATTTCATTTATGGTCTGATTTATTTTATTAAATCCTTTATGTGCATTTTTACTACTGCTATTTATTTTAAGGTAATTTGATCCTTGTTCTGAATTTTTTATTTTATTTTATTAATTTTTATTTTGTTCATTTAATAATTACTCCAGTGTTTACCTCAGCGGGGATCTTTCGCACTGGGGGCTCTGCCTGCTCTGTCTGGGGGGCTGTTGCCGTGGTAATCACCCTTGTCTGGGTGGCTGGGGTCCTGTACTGCAGTTCAACAACTGTGGTCTGGACCCTGGCCTGGACCCTGGTCTGGACCCTGGCCTGGACCCTGGTCTGGACCCTGATCTGGACCCTTGCCTGGATACTGGCCTGGACCCTGGTCTGGACCCTGGTCTGGACCCTGGCCTGGATCCTGGCCTGGACCCTGGCCTGGACCCTGGCCTGGACCCTGGCCTGGACCCTGGCCTGGACCCTGGCCTGGACCCTGGTCTGGACCCTGGCCTGGACCCTGGCCTGGATCCTGGCCTGGACCCTGGCCTGGATCCTGGCCTGGACCCTGGCCTGGACCCTGGTCTGGACCCTGGCCTGGACCCTGGTCTGGACCCTGGTCTGGACCCTGGCCTGGATCCTGGCCTGGACCCTGGCCTGGATCCTGGCCTGGACCCTGGCCTGGACCCTGGCCTGCCCTGGGTGGTTGCTGCAGTGATGGCCTCTCTGGATGTGGAGGGGCTGGCTCCTGGGGTGAATAGATCCCCAAGTTATCGTTACTTCACAGCAGTGCCAAGCCAGGTGTTTTGATATTTGTTTTGATATTTGTGTTTTGATATTTGGAGTCAGTACTTCATCCTCTTTTTTTTTCCTTCTTTTAAGAGACAAAAAAAAAGAGGGAGTTTTGTTTTGTTTGTGGTGCATGGGGGGGTGAGGGGTAATGGGAGAAGGCTTTGAGACTTTGGGGTGTGTGACGGCTTTTATTTTGTTATAATGTTTTCATTTTTATCTTTTTTTTTTTTTAATGAAAAGCACTTTGTGTTGCCTGAGGGCATGAAAAGCGCTCTATAAATAAAGTTTGATTTGATTTGATTTGATCCCCAACGAGTCCCAGCAGCCTCAACAGGTCCCTCCAGCCCCAATGAGTCCCAGCAGCCTCAACAGGTCCCTCCAGCCCCAACGGGTCCCTCCAGCCCCAACGAGTCCCAGCAGCCCCAACAAGTCCCAGCAGCCTCAACAAGTCCCAGCAGCCTCAACGGGTCCCTCCAGCCCCAACGGGTCTCTCTGGCATCAACGAGCGCCAGCAGCCTCAACGATTCCCAGCAGCCTCAACGAGTCCCTCCATCCCCAACTTTCCCAGCAGCCCCAACGAGTCCCTCCAGCCCCAACGGGTCCCTCCAGCCCCAACGAGTCCCAGCAGCCTCAACAGGTCCCTCCAGCCCCAATGAGTCCCAGCAGCCTCAACAGGTCCCTCCAGCCCCAACGGGTCCCTCCAGCCCCAACGAGTCCCAGCAGCCCCAACAAGTCCCAGCAGCCTCAACAAGTCCCAGCAGCCCCAACGGGTCCCTCCAGCCCCAACGGGTCTCTCTGGCCTCAACGAGTCCCAGCAGCCTCAACGAGTCCCAGCAGCCCCAACGGGTCCCTCCGGCCTCAACGAGTCCCAGCAGCCTCAACAGGTCCCTCCAGCCCCAACGAGTCCCTCTAGCCCCAACAAGTCCCTCCAGCCTCAACGAGTCCCTCCAGCCCCAACAAGTCCCTCCAGCCCCAATGAGTCCCAGCAGCCTCAACGAGTCCCTCCAGCCCCAACGAGTCCCTCCAGCCCCAACGGGTCCCTCCAGTCCCAACGAGTCCCAGCAGCCCAACTAGTCCCAGCAGCTCCAACGAGTCTCTACAGCCCCAACGAGTCCCTCCAGCCCCAACGAATCCCAGCAGCTCCAACGAGTCTCTCCAGCCTTAACGAGTCCCAGCAGCCTCAACGAGTCTCTCCAGCCCCAACAGGTCCCAGCAGCTCCAACGAGTCTCTCCAGCCTCAATGAGTCCCTCCAGCTCCAACGAGTCCCAGCAGCCCCAACAAGTCCCTCCAGCCCCAACGAGTCCCAGCAGCCCCAACGAGTCTCTCCAGCCTCAACGAGTCCCTCCAGTCCCAACGAGTCCCAGCAGCCTCAACAAGTCCCTCCAGCCCCAACGGCTCCCAGCTGCCCCAACAAGTCCCTCTAGCCCCAACGAGTCCCAGCAGCCCCAACAAGCCTCTCCATCCCCAACGAGTCCCTCCAGCTCCAACGGCTCCCAGCAGCCCCAACAAGTCCCTTCCGCTCCAACGAGTCCCAGCAGGCCCTTTGGGACCTGCCAGCCCCAACAGGTCCCTCCAGGAACCCTTCAGGTTGCACAGAGATAGCTGCTAGCTAATTCAGCTTAACTCATGCTAACCTATTGTTGTTTCAGTTGGAACAACAAATCCCAATTGAGCACATTGACTAAGATGACTTTAGTTAGCGCCACAGCTAAAACGGATGCGTTTGATCCCGTCTGACCTGGACCGTTCCGGGCCAGCCCACAGTCGGTCTGTTGCTCCAGTTAACAGCACAACAAGCCATATCATTCCTAAAACATTATTGATTAGCTGATGTTACGTCTGTCTTCACGACTCAGACGTTCGTGGAAGCGCGAAGGAGCTGAGGTCACGACAACTAGCCGTTTGTGTCACCGTACACATCTGTCAAAAGTCGGAACTGGGAATGACGTGACAGACAAGCTGACCTAATTTCAGTTACAGAGATGGAAAACTACTTTTTTTTTAAATGTCAGCCATTGTTGCTGTTTCATTGTTAACACTTGTCCGTAACAACACTGTCCGTAGTTTTTCTGCATGTAAAAAAGTCGACTGATTAAACTCCAACAGCAGAGCGTGTGTGACGTGGATTTTAATGGAGCCAACTCACTCTAAGAGCCACCTCCTAGTGGTCGTTTATGGAACTACACGTTCTTGTTTTTATTCACATTACTTCGGTTTTTCTCCACCTGCTCTCCACAGGCCATCGGGACTCTCCGGCAGCCCGGTCATCTCGGATATCTCCCTGATCCGACTATCTCCCCACGCTGCCGCCGGGACGGGCGAGTCGCCGTTCAGCGCTACCCACCCGTACGTCAGCCCTCACATGGAGCACTACCTCCGCTCGGTTCACGGGAGTCCCACGCTGTCCATGATCTCAGCGGCCCGCGGACTGAGTCCAGCTGAAGGTGAGGTTCAACCCCTGGTTTTACTCATGATTCCCCTCATAGTTCCTTCATTGTTCCTTGATAGTTCCATGATATTCCCCTAATTCTTCCATGAGTCATCCTTCATAGTCCCTCCATTGTTTCTCCATGGTTCTTTCATAGCTCCTCTATAGTAGCCCCATACTTTCCGCCACGGTTCCTCCCATGGTTCCTCCTATGGTTCCTTCCATGGTTCCCCCATGGTTCCTCCTATGGTTCCCCCATGGTTCCTCACATGGTTCCTCCTATGGTTCCTCCCATGGTTCCTCACATGGTTCCTCCCATGGTTCCCCTATGGTTCCTCCTATGGTTCCTCCCATGGTTCCCCTGTGGTTCCTCCCATGGGTCCCCCATGGTTCCTCCCATGGTTCCCCTATGGTTCCTGCTCATGGTTCCCCTATGGCTCCTTCCATGGTTTCTCCCATGGTTCCTCCCATGGTTCCCTTATGGTTCCTCCCATGGTTCCTCCTATGGTTCCTCCCATGGCTCCTCCATGGTTCCTCCTATGGTTCCTCCCTCATGGTTTCCTCCTTGTCCCTGTCTGTGAACGTTCAGGCAGCCTTCTGCTCTGTGGAGGGGGTCATGTGATCTGTTCGGTCCTGAGATTGGGTTTCTGCTGCTACCTGTCTTCTATTTGTGCTTCTGAGGTCTAATGGGTTCTGATGGATCCAGATTGTTCTCATCAAGTTTGCGTTCATGAATATGTGTGCAGGAGTGAAAGACGTAGAAGAAGGTTATTGTTCTCCAAATATCCGCCAATGATCTCAACTCCTCCTGGTTCCACAATTTGCAGATGAAAACAGCACCAGCCGTCAGGAATCTGAAAGCTTTAGCAGCGTTACTGCGGTCCAGAAGGATGAGAACTTCTTGAGTCATTATCATCATAACATGACGTCCTGTTTTTTTTTCTGCAGTGACCCACGAACACTCCAAGGACCGAGCTCTGTTCAGCTTCCCCCCTCCACCGCCGGGCGCCAACCCCTCAGACTACTACCAGCTGATGGCCAGCGCCAGCCAGAGGAGCCCCTATGGCGAGCTGCTGATGCAGAACGGTGCAGCGGCAGCGGCGGCAGCCGTCGCAGCTGCGGCCCATTTACCAGATTACATCAGCCCCGTGGATGGTGAGGACAAAGCTTGCTGTGTTAGCACCTCAGCTCTGGCTGGACCCGTCCACCTGGAACCCAGCACCAGCCAGCAGCTTCAGGCCAGGACCAGGTTTTGGATCCTGGTTAACCTAAAACTGACCAAACAGGACAGAAGAGTACTAAGAGCCCTCCTGGTTCAGCACTAATAAGGCTGTTAAAGTGCAACTTTTTCTTGCAAAATCATGAGTTTTTCACGTAAAATTACGACTTCACATCCAAAAATAAAAAATCTTTGTTTTTTGTTGAACACTTTGATGTATCTTAACATCTCAAATTTAACAAAGTCATGACTTTTTGTTATCAAATCATTAAATTGACAAAATCTTTTAATTTGCAACTATTTGTAGTAAAATTGAAAATTTGTCTTAAAATGCAAACTATGCAAAAATTGTCATAAAACATGAAATTTCCCAAAAAATTTAGACTTTTTGACGTCAAACCACAACATTTTTCTTGTAAATTCTCAGCTTTTGTAGTTTGGGCTTCAAACCCTCCCCAGATTCGTGGGCAGCAACTGTTGCTTATATCTTTCCCTCTAGGCATTGTGTTGACACATACCTGGTCGTCCAGGCCTAAACATCTGTTTTTCTAGAGGTCTGATCAGCAGTCTCAACCCCGCGGAGACCGTAGGGCGTACTTGGGATTGTTCTTCCGCGGTAGATTTGGGTTTTCGTACGTTAATAATGATACGGCGTAAAGCTGCGGTCGTGTTTTGCTCATTTCAACACCTGGTAAGGACCCGATGATGTTTTTTATGATGTCCTGATTCATAAAACTTCAGAACTAAAGCAGTCTGCTCTTTTATTTCTACATGACAGCGCGTCTTTCATCCGTGGAACATCAGAAAGCTCCAATTTAACGACCATCTCGTCCTTTGTTCTCTACACCGGGCCCGTTGGTACCATCCTATTATTCTTCCTCTCCGGGCTTTCTACTGAAACGCTTCCCCACATCAAAGCTTTTTAACTAACACACATGGGGGCCATGTTTAGTCAGAGATCCAAAAAAACACTGAAAGCCTGAAGGCCAGAAGCTCGTAAAAACACTTAAACTCAGTCTCTCATTTGGGTTTCACTCCGGTCCGTTTGTTCTACTGTTGTTAGAGACCAGAACACCTTCAGTGGTCCCGACCTCTCAGCTGCTAATAGAGAAAAATCATTCTTAGTTTACACATAATATGACTTGTTGTGCTGTTAACTGTACTGAGAGACAGCCGAGACCAGTTCTGGGATGTTCTGGGTCAACTGGAGGGTTCTGGATTGGTTCAGGGTTGGTTCTGGAAAGTTCTGGGTCAGTCCGGAAGGTTCTGGGTTGGTTCTGGAAGCTTCTGGATCACTCTGGAAGCCTCTGGGTTGGTTCTGGAAAGTTCTGGGTCAGGCTGGAAGGTTCTGGGTCAGTCTGGATGGTTCTGGGTTGGTTCTGGGAGATTCTGGGTCATCCTGGAAGGTTCTGGGCTGGTTCTGAAAATTATGGGTCAGTCTGAAAGGTTCTGGGCTGGTTCTGAAAGTTCTGGCCAGTTGGAAGGTTCTGGGTCAGTCTAAAAGGTTCTGGGCTGGTTCTGAAAGTTCTGGCCAGTTGGAAGGTTCTGGGTTGGTTCTGTGAGGATCTGGGTCAGTCTGGAAGGTTCTAAGTTGGTTCTAGGTCAGTCTGAAAGATTCTGAAATGTTCTGGAAGGTTCTGAGTTGGTTCTGGAAGCTTCTGGGTTGGTTCTGGAAAGTTCTGGGTCAGGCTGAAAGGTTCTGGGTCAGTCTGGACGGTTCTGGGTTGGTTCTGGGAGGTTCTGGGTCATCCTGGAAGGTTTTGGGCTGGTTCTGAAAGTTCTGGCCAGTTGGAAGGTTCTGGGTCAGTCTGGAATGATCCAGAAGTGAAGCACCTTCTGTACTTTTGAGTTGGAGTTTGTCAGTTTTACTTTTGAATGTTGAACTTATTAAACTGTGTTTAGCATTTAGTGGCTAATTTATTTCCTAGTTTTTGCGCTAACATTTGCCTGCTAGCTCATTAATTAACATGTATTTGGTGATTAATTATTAGTTTTTGTTAGCTAGCCTGTTAGCAAGTGTTTTTTTGCTAGATGTTAGCTAATGTTACTTAATGAGTCTTAGGTCCTGTATTTGCTAGTTTTCAGCCCTTGTTTGTTAGTGGTTTTTAGTTGGGGTGAAGCTTAGCTGAAGGCTGCTAGCCAGAACCAGAACTGGACCTTCACACCATCTGACTAGGGATCCTTTCAGCTATCATGAAAGGTTCTGGACTCACCTGGAAGGTTCAGGACTCACCTGGAAGGCTGCTCAACTGAAGCAGCTAGCTTCTGTAGTTGATACCAGAGCTAGCAGTTAGCTTCAGCTAGCAGCTTTTAGTAAAATTAGCTGCTTGCTTCCTAGCTCAGCTTTGGCCCCGGATCCTTCCAGAACAAGTCAGAGCCAGTCGCAGCGGTTGTTGGTATAATTAACCACACAACTAAGACATTGGTCTTAATGGCTCAGACGTCCAGTTAGCTGAGCATGCTAATGTTTAGCACCACAGGTTAGCATGACTCAGCTGGTGTCTCCTCCAGGGAACCACACAGACATAAGTTTCTGTCTCAGTTAGTGTCTCATACATGGTTCCCTGTATGAGACTAACTGAGACATAAGTCTCTGTCTCAGTTAGTGTCTCATACAGGGAACCATGGAGACGTTAGTTTCTGTCTCAGCTAGTGTCTCCTCCAGGGAACCGTGGAGACGTTAGTTTCTGTCTCAGCTAGTGTCTCCTCCAGGGAACCATGGAGATGTTAGTTTCTGTCTCAGCTGGTGTCTCCTCCAGGGAACCACGGAGACGTTAGTTTCTGTCTCAGCTAGTGTCTCCTCCAGGGAACCGTGGAGACGTTAGTTTCTGTCTCAGCTAGTGTCTCCTCCAGGGAACCATGGAGATGTTAGTTTCTGTCTCAGCTGGTGTCTCCTCCAGGGAACCATGGAGATGTTAGTTTCTGTCTCAGCTGGTGTCTCCTCCAGGGAACCACAGAGATGTTAGTTTCTGTCTCAGCTGGTGTCTCCTCCAGGGAACCACGAAGATGTTAGTTTCTGTCTCAGCTGGTGTCTCCTCCAGGGAACCATGGAGATGTTAGTTTCTGTCTCCAGTCCTATCCTGGCGTCTGTCTCTGGTTCTCCTCTCAGGAGGGTGTGGGGGTCTGGTCTCTGGGTTCACTGAGGTCTTCCAGATCTTGTGGTGGGTCTGCTGAATATTAATGCATAAATTGATTTTTAATAGGAAATTTATCTCAGCGGAGCTCCAAAACCAACAGGCAGCGATGCGGCAGCACGGACCCGCCAGCGCCCCGCCTTCCTGCAGCCCTAAAGGAGTCCTTTGATTTGGGTCAATGCTCCTCTGTGTGAGGAGGCTGCAATGGAAGAGGCTTCGGGTCGTATCTGACCACATCAGTCAGAGAGGAGGTGAAGGAGGTTCACCTCCAACCCAAACAAGAGCGAGCTCTGTGGTGAGGGAGGTGGTTGGAGCCGCCGTAGACCTCAGACTCGTCCTTCTGTCGGAGGGTATCTGATAAGAGATGGACAGACTTGGGACCAATTCCAGTTCCTCCCTTAACCCTCAATCTCAACCCTCGCCCTTAACCCTCAATTTTTGGCCCTCAATCTAAACCCTTGAAAGTAAGTATCAGGACTGTCTTGTGACTTAGAAATGGGACACCCCTGGAGTGCAGTTACGTCCTCAGACTGATATGTATCAGAGCCCGTGTTGTCTCTGTATTCCCTGAAATGACACAGGGATAACATTGAAAAGAGCGCTGTATATTCTCTAAATAATATTAGCAAATAACACAATAGAGGATACATTATTCAGTCCTCCGTTGCTACACAACAAGGTATACAAGTAACGTGAAGCCGACCGGGAACCGTCTGGGACCGGGACCCGCCGACCGGGACCCGCCAACGGCAAACATCGTAAAGTAAAAAAATAAATGTTACGCAACAACAATGTTAATCCATGAAAAAAGTCTCAAACAAAGACAATAAGATGGTTGCGTAACATTTATATCTTTAAGAACTACGAAGATACTTACGTTTGTAGCTAGCTTTTTTTGTCGCCATCCTTTTCGAAGATGTCTTGGCTAAATTACCCAGTGCCTTCTGGATAGCCCTTACTTCCAAGGGTGGTGTCGGAAAATCTCAATTTTGAGGGCGATACAGCCCTCAAACTCGTCCCTCAACTTGACTTCCTAAGAATTGGGACATCACTTGCCCTTAGCGGGAGCACGCATTTTTGAGACTGAGGGTTGAGATTGAGGGTTAAGGGAGGAATTGGAATTCACCCTTTGTGTCCTGAATTTTAGTTTTTGTTCCAAAATTACAGATTTTGCAACTTTGTCCTAAAAAGCCCATTTTTGTCAGAAAATCTCAAATTTCACAAGTCACGACGTTTGGCTGTGAAATAACAACATTTACAAAATTACAACTTTGACATAATTTCTCAACTTGTCGTAAAATTGTGACTCTTTAATTGAATCTTTTTGTTGTCTGAAGACAGAAAACTGCATCACAAATGTCATAATATTTCAACTTTTTCATCAAAACTTAATTTAGTCATAAAATCTCAAATTTGCAAAATCACAACTTTTTAGCATAAATTGACTAAATGTACAAAACTGAGACATTTTGACAAAATTCACAACTTTTTCTTTTGTAAAATTGCATATTTTGTATCTTTTTAATGAAAAGATTTTTGTTATACAACCACGCTCATAAAATCAGGTCTTTTTATACCTTAAATAATATTGTAACTTTTAGTCAAAAAGTCAACTCCCTCAAAATTTTAGCTTTTTGACGGAAAATTAAGACTTTATGAACTAAAATCTCAAACTTTTGTCATAAAAATCGTAACGTTGCAACTATGTCAAGAAAACAAGATATCAAGTGTCATAAAAATTTATAACATTTACAAAATTATGACTTAGACAAAAAAATTCCACATTTATCTGTTTTTTTTTTTTTTTTTTTTTTTTTTTTTGTAAAGTCGTAATTGTTCTGCTGTAAACGTTGAAGCTGCTGCTCAACAGCCGTTTTCTCGTTAGAGGTCAGAGGTCAAAGGGGGCGGAGCCTGAGCACCTATAGAAGAGCAAAGTCCCACCTTTGATCTCATTTATTAACCCTGTCAGGCCAACCGCAGATCCACCACCACCAGTGGTGGGTCACTGGTGCTCCACTACTGGTGGGTCACTGGTGCTCCACTACTGGTGGGTCACTGGTGCTCCACCACTGGTGGGTCACTGGTGCTCCACCACTGGTGGGTCACTGGTCCACCACCACCAGTGGTGGGTCACTGGTGCTCCACTACTGGTGGGTCACTGGTGCTCCACTACTGGTGGGTCACTGGTGCTCCACCACTGGTGGGTCACTGGTCCACCACCACCACTGGTGGGTCACTGGTGCTCCACTACTGGTGGGTCACTGGTGCTCCACCACTGGTGGGTCACTGGTCCACCACCACAACTGGTGGGTCACTGGTGCTCCACCACTGGTGGGTCACTGGTTCACCACCACTGGTGGGTCACTGGTCCTCCACCACTGGTGGGTCACTGGTCCTCCACCACTGGTGGGTCACTGGTCCACCACCACTGGTGGGTCACTGGTGCACCACCACTGGTGGGTCACTGGTCCACCACCACCAGTGGTGGGTCACTGGTGCACCACCACTGGTGGGTCACTGGTCCACCGCCACCACTGGTGGGTCACTGGTGCACCGCTGTGGGAGGTGTTCAGAACCCCGGTACTGCTGTGCAGGTATTTGAGGGGTAGGTGGGCAGAGGAATATCACCACTTTGAGGAAAAAGTTGAAGTTCCCACAACAAAAGTGCCGTCCAAAGTAAACATCTGGCGTCCAGAGGACAGGCGGGTTCTGTGTTGGTGCAGCAGAGGCAGACCGGTCCCTGGACTGAAGTGGTGGTGGGCAGAGAGGAGGGCTCTGGCGGGGAACCGGTCCCCCAGGACCGCGTACACAAACACTCCACTATCTGGTGGTTGAACGGCGCGTCGCTGGAAGTGTTAGCATAAACAGAGCGGACAACACAACGGCGGCTTTGGGCTGACACTGAGGCCCGCTCAGAGGGCCCGGCTCATAACCTTCACAGCTCAGGACTTACTGGAGCTTAGCAGGAAAAACAAACAGGAGTGTGTTCTGATTGGCCCAGAGACTGAAGATGGAGACCGCCGCTGGACCCAAACGCACGGGCCGGTCCCCCGAGACCCAGATACAGCCAGCCATTTATGAAAACGTAAAAGAAACCCAGCCAGTAACAAACTCAGAGGCATCGTGGAGAAAAGAGACACCTGAATGGATCAACCGTTACCTGTCTGGGTCGTCAGCCTCAACGCTGACGGGTCGAAACAGGAGACCAGATACCCAACCAGGAGCCGGTCCAGGTCCAAAGGACACGGGACACTGACAAAAAGGCAGCGTTGCAGTCAAATCAGCACACTGCAAGGCCAAGTCCACAATAGTCCAGTCCAGAGCCCAGTCCAGAGTCCAACTCCAGTCCATAGTCCAGTCCAGAGACCAAGTCTAGTCCAGAGTCCAAGTCCAGTCCTGAGTCCAGTCTAGAGTCCAGTCCAGTCCAGAGTCCAGTCCAGTCCCGAGTCCAGTCCAGTCCAGAGTCCAAGTCCTGTCCAGTCCAGAGTCCAAGTCCAGTCCTGAGTCCAGTCCAGTCCAGTCCAGAGTCCAAGTCCAAGTCCAGTTCAGAGTCCAGATCCAGTCCAGAGTCTAAGTCCAGTCCAGAGTCTAAGTCCAGTCCAAGTCCAGTCTAAGTCCAGTCCAAGTCCAAGTCCAGTTCAGAGTCCAGTCCAGAGTCCAAGTCTGGTCCAGAGTCTAAGTCCAGTCCAGAGTCTAAGTCCAGTCCAAGACCAGTATAAGTCCAGTCCAAGACCAGTCTAAGTCCAGTCCAGAGTCTAAGTCCAGTTCAGAGCCCAAGTCCAGTCCAGAGTCCAAGTCTAGTCCAGAGTCCGAATCCAGTCTAGAGTTCACAATAGTCTTATATTAAAATAGTGCTTAAATTTAGCAAAAATTGTGACTTTTTATTGTACAATTAAGATGTTTGTGCTAAAATCGTCTCGTCTCGTCTCGTCTTCTTCCGCTTATCCGAGGTCGGGTCGCGGGGGCATCAGCCGGAGTAAGGAAGCCCAGACCCCCCTCTCCCCGGCAACTTCTTCCAGCTCCTCTGGGGGGATCCCGAGGCGTTCCCAGGCCAGCCGAGAGACATAGTCCCTCCAGCGTGTCCTGGGTCTTCCCCAGGGTCTCCCCCCAGTGGGACGTGCCCGGAACACCTCACCAGGGAGGCATCCAGGAGGCATCCTAACCAGATGCCCGAGCCACCTCATCTGGCTCCTCTCGATGCGGAGGAGCAGCGGTTCTACTCTGAGCCCCTCCCGGATGACCGAGCTTCTCACCCTATCTCTAAGGGAGAGCCCGGCCACCCTGCGAAGGAAGCTCATTTCAGCCGCTTGTATCCGCGATCTTGTTCTTTCGGTCACTACCCAAAGCTCATGACCATAGGTGAGGGTAGGAACGTAGATCGACCGGTAAATAGAGAGCTTCGCCTTCCGACTCAGCTCCTTCTTCACCACAACAGAACGGCGCAGCACCCGCATCACTGCAGATGCCGCACCGATCCGTCTGTCGATCTCCCGCTCCATCCTTCCCTCACTCGTGAACAAGATCCCGAGATACTTAAACTCCTCCACTTGGGGAAGGACCTCATCCCCAACCCGGAGAGGGCACTCCACCCTTTTCCGGCTGAGGACCATGGTCTCGGATTTGGAGGTGCTGATTCTCATCCCAGCCGCTTCACAACCGCCTGCGAATCGCTCCAGCGAGAGCTGTAGATCACAGCTCGATGAAGCCAACAGAACCACATCATCTGCAAATAGCAGAGACCCAATCCTGAGGCCACCGAACCGGATCCCCTCAACACCTCGACTGCGCCTAGAAATTCTGTCCATAAAAGTAATGAACAGAATCGGTGACAAAGGGCAGCCTTGGCGGAGTCCAACCCTCACTGGAAACGAATCCGACTTACTGCCGGCAATGTGGACCAAACTCTGGCACCGGTCGTACAGGGACCGGACAGCCCGTACAAGAAAGTCCGGCACCCCATACTCCCGCAGCACCCCCCACAGGAATCCCCGGGGAACACGGTCGAACGCCTTCTCCAAGTCCACAAAACACATGTAGACTGGTTGGGCAAACTCCCATGCCCCCTCCAAGACCCTGAAGAGGGTGTAGAGCTGGTCCACCGTTCCACGACCGGGACGAAAACCACACTGCTCCTCCTCAATCCGAGATTCAACTATCCGACGGACCCTCCTCTCCAGGACCCCTGAATAGACCTTCCCAGGGAGGCTGAGGAGTGTGATCCCCCTGTAGTTGGAACACACCCTCCGGTCCCCCTTTTTAAAGAGGGGGACCACCACCCCAGTCTGCCAATCCAGCGGTACTGTCCCCGACGTCCACGCGATGCTGCAGAGGCGTGTCAACCAAGACAGCCCCTCAGCATCCAGAGCCTTGAGGAACTCCGGGCGGATCTCATCCACACCCGGGGCCCTGCCACCGAGTAGCTTTTTAACCACCTCGGCAACCTCAGCCCCAGAGATAGGAGAGTCCGCCCCTGAGTCCCCAGACTCTGCCTCCTCATTGGAGGACGTGTCGGCGGGATTGAGGAGGTCTTCGAAGTATTCCCTCCACCGATCCACAACGTCCCGAGTCAAGGTCAACAGCTCCCCATCCCCACTGTATACAGTGTTGACGGAGCACTGCTTCCCCCTCCTGAGACGCCGGATGGTGGACCAGAATTTCTTCGAAGCCGTTCGGAAGTCGTTCTCCATGGCCTCTCCAAACTCCTCCCATGTCCGAGTTTTTGCCTCAGCCACCGCCGAAGCCGCGTTCCGCTTAGCCTGCCGATACCTGTCAGCTGCTTCCGGAGTCCCACATGCCAAAAAGGCCTGATAGGACTCCTTCTTTAGCTTGACGGCATCCCTCACTGCTGGTGTCCACCAACGAGTTCTGGGATTGCCGCCGCGACAGGCACCGACGACCTTACGGCCACAGCTCCGGTCGGCCGCCTCGACAATAGAGGCCCGGAACATAGTCCACTCGGACTCAATGTCCCCCGCCTCACTCGGAACATGGACGAAGTTCTGCCGGAGGTGTGAGTTAAAGCTCTCTCTGACAGGAGACTCTGCCAGACGTTCCCAGCAGACCCTCACAACACGTTTGGGCCTGCCAGGTCTGACCGGCATCCTCCCCCACCATCTGAGCCAACCCACCACCAGGTGGTGATCAGTTGACAGCTCCGCCCCTCTCTTCACCCGAGTGTCCAAGACATGCGGCCGCAAGTCCGACGATACGATTATGAAGTCGATCATCGAACTGCGGCCTAGAGTGTCCTGGTGCCAAGTGCACATGTGGACACTCTTATGCCTGAACATGGTGTTCGTTATGGACAGTCCATGACGAGCACAGAAGTCCAACAACGAAACACCACTCTGGTTCAGATCAGGGGGGCCCTGCCCCCCAACCACACCCCTCCAGGTCTCACTGTCGTTGCCCACGTGAGCATTGAAGTCCCCCAGCAGAACAAGGGAGTCCCCAGATGGAACATTCTCCAATACTCCATCCAAGGACTCCAAAAAGGGTGGGTACTCTGAACTGCTATTTGGTGCGTAAGCACAAACAACAGTCAGGACCCGTCCCCCCACCCGGAGGCGGAGAGAGGCTACCCTTTCGTCCACCGGGGTAAACCCCAATGTACAGGCGCCAAGTCGGGGGGCAATAAGTATGCCCACACCAGCTCGGCGCCTCTCACCCAGAGCAACTCCAGAGTGGAAGAGAGTCCAACCCCTCTCAGGGATACTGGTTCCAGAGCCCAAGCTGTGCGTCGAGGTGAGTCCAACTATATCTAGCTGGAACCGCTCGACCTCACACACCAGCTCAGGCTCCTTCCCCGCCAGAGAGGTGACATTCCACGTCCCTAGAGCTAGCTTCTGCAGCCGAGGATCGGACCGCCAGGGTCCCCGCATCCGGCCACCGCCCAGCTCTCTGCGCACCCGACCTCTATGGCCCCTCCTGCAGGTGGTGAGTCCACGGGAGTGGAGGCCCATGTCTCCCTTTCGGGCTGAGCCCGGCCGAGCCCCATGGGCAAAGGCCCGGCCACCAGGCGCTCGCCTCTGAGCCCCACCTCCAGGCCTGGCTCCAGAGGGGGGCCCCGGTGACCCGCGTCCGGGCAAGGGAAACCTTGGTCCATTGTTTTTGATCATCATAGAGGTCTTTGAGCCACACTTTGTCTGGTCCCTCACCTAGAGACCTGTTTGCCATGGGTGACCCTTCCAGGGGCATGAAGCCCCCGACAACATAGCTCCTAGGATCACTGGGACACGCAAACCCCTCCACCACGATAAGGTGGTGACTCATGGAGGAGTGCTAAAATCGTAAAACTGCAAATTAAAAAAAAAAAAATTTGTTCACATTTTTTTTATATAATTCAGAAATTTTCAAGATGGAAGTTTTTGTTCTAAAATCAGACTTTTGTGGTAAAATCACAAATTTATAGCTTAAAATTACAATATTTGATCACATTTGCAAAATGACATATTTTTGACATAAAATTGCAAATTTTGTACATTAAATCTTTTTTGTTCTAAAACAACAAATTTTTGTTATAAAAAAAATCTAATTTAACAAATCAATGAGGTATTGATGATAAAATGGTGATTTTTGTGATCGGAGCATTTTTATTGTAAAGATGGTGGATTGTTGTTATCTGATGATCCTGATGCAGCTGCTTCAGGTATTTCAGCTTCCATGTCACGACTCAGACCTCCTCCAGAAACGTCCCGGTTCTAGATCGGGAGGTTTTAGACTCTTGAGGACTAGACTAGACAGAGCGGTCGGCCAGTTTTGGCCCGCGGGCCTGGAGTTTGACACGGCAGCAGAGTGGCTACGGTTTCTGGTTCTGCTGTGGCGGCGGCGCTGGGTGGTGCGTGTTCACGGACACAGACGGGTCCGTGTGGTTCTGTGGCATCTGGACTCATGCTGAGTCATAATTACAGAAGCCACAGCACCACAGATACGACGAAGAACAAAAATATTTGAAGAAGACCGCGTGGAGGAAGATCATTCCAGAAATCTGTGGAAAATAAAAACACTTGAGCTGAGCTTTGAGAGTTTTTAAGATCCAGATCTCTCGTTTACAGAGTTCATGGTCCCTCCAGAGACCGCCAGGAGTCCAAGTCACCAGTCCTGGATTGTCCTGGACTTCCACATCTACAGTGCTTATTGAGGATTTGAGGTGCAGGTCTTCGGTTCTGATCTTAGGGGTTAATCTGCTGGGACGTCCTCTACTGGGAAGACTGGCAGGTGCTAGGACCATTGCTGATGTCTTTCCCTCTTGGCATTGTTTAACACACACCTGAAGACCAGTGTTTCTAGTCTGCCCACCTGGCTGCTGCTTTTTCTCCTGAACCCTTTGGAAAGGAGTTCTTAGTGTTGCCCACCGCAGTTCCCTTTTTTAATAATAGTTTTTGTAAATATATAATTACACAATGAAAAATGTTATGTTTATTTGCCGAATAGAAACACTTCCGTCCGAGTTTAAGCTTCTGAGTGTCTTCAGAGATGCAGGAAGATAGAAGACGAGACAGTAAATCAGGTGAATCCTCAAATATAAATATCCTCAACAACCTGGAGACTGAGTTTACTTCAGATAATCTCAGATTAGTTCACTTCAGATAATCTCAGATCAGATCAGTTCAGATCAGATTAGTTCACTTCAGATCAGCTCAGTTTAGATCAGTTCAGATCATCTCAGTTCAGCTCAAATCAGTTCAGCTCAGATTAGTTCACTTCATATAATCTCACTTCAGATTAGTTCAGATCAGTTCACTTCAAATCAGATTAGCTCAAATCAGATCAGTTCAGATCAGTTCACTTCAGATCAGATCAGCTCAAATCAGATCAGTTTAGATCAGTTCACCTTAGATCAGATCAGTTCACTTCAGATCAGATCAGTTCACTTCAGATCAGTTCAGATCAGATCAGTTCACTTCAGATCAGATCATCTCAGATCAGCTCAGTTCAGATCAGATCAGTTCAGCTCAGATCAGTTCACTTCAGATCAGCTCAGATCAGTTTACTTGAGATCAGATCATCTCAGATTAGCTCAGTTCAGATCAGATCAGTTCAGCTCAGATCAGTTCAGCTCAGATCAGTTCACTTCAGATCAGCTCAGATCAGTTCACTTCAGATCAGATCATCTCAGATCAACTCAGTTCAGATCAGATCAGATCAATTCTGATTAGCTTAGATCAGATCAGATCAGATCTTTGTGCTACTTTCTGAGCTAGTGTTTGTGAGTAGCTAGCTTAATAGCCATCATTTGCTAGCTCAATAGCCATCATTTGCTAGCTTGATAGCCAGTGATCGTCAGTTACTTTGTTGGTTAGTGTTAGCAAGTGTTTTCAGCTAATTTGTTAGCTAGCATGTCCTTGCTAGCTATCATTTTTAAGGTGACGCGCTAACATCAGGAAGTTGTGTTTAAAACCTGTTAATATTTGTTCACTAAATTATTATGTCACGTTTCTTGGCAAATGTTTTTATTAAGCTAGTTTGGTAACTAGCTTGAGAGCTAGTATTTGTTAGCTAGCTTTGCCTGTTAGCGTTTGTTAGCAAGCTAGTTTGAATCATCAACCAGCTCAGCAGGGTGAAATGTAGCGTGCTACATAAAACTGTCACTAGCGCCCAGCTGCTAGCCTGTTAGCGGTCAAAGATGAGACTCCACAGATTGTAACAGAGTGAAGATGACCACTCTGAGACTAAAACGCACTGAAGCACCAGAACATCTCGAGTTTCTACAGTTCAGTCTCACCTTGGCTGTTCCAGAAACTCAACCAGCTTCATGGAGTCACAGGAATCTGAGACAAACCTGAATCTGGACTTGTTTTAGATGATAAACATCACTTCTAATCAGGATTCTCAACAGCAGAGCTGGTGAAGGAGGGGTCAATGGAGCTGTTGAGTTTTTATCGACAATCAAACGCCGTTTCTGTCCCCAGCGGTGGTGGAAGCGTGTCTCCTGACTCTTTGGTTCTGGGATAAATAATCTCCGGCAGTCAAACGTCAGCCGTCTGCCATCTGAGGCTCCCAGGGACCCTTTAACTGAGCGCACATGTCCGAGCTTTACGACCCGCCACCTCCAAACCTAACAGCCTTGAAAGTAAAGCCCAGCTTTATGGCTGCGGGTCTGGCGCGGTGATTAGCCTGGTGCCGGGATTAATTTTCCTGACACGTCCCAGGTTTTACCAGCCAGCAGTTGAGGAGCGGCGGCACGTCAGCGGCGGGTCGCTGCATGTGCGGAGGTGATCTGTGATGAGAGTTTCCTGCCTCTCGCACCTCTGATGATGTTTGTTGTCATTACTCACGAAGTCACGCGGGGAACCGGCACCTGCTGGTTCTGACCAGAGACTGTCTAGTCCGGTTCTGACCAGCAGATCGCCTCAGCAGGAGATGGTCGAGAAATGGATCAAAGATGGACATCCATTCTGGTTGGGAACGTAAATCACCTTCTGACTGGGTTCATGGGAAACTGTAAACTCTGGTGAACCCATTCAAGAGCCTTTAAATGGCTGTAAACACAACACCAAAAACGGAAAGATGTTGGTTTGAGAGCAGCAACTGTAGCAGCACATCAGTCTGGGATGTCTGGATCAGTCTGGATGGGACACCATTCCTGGAGAACCATCAGCTGGACTGGTGCGACGGGTCGTCTCTGGTCTCCTCCTTTCTGCTTCAAAGTCTGACATTCATCCATGAAAGTGTCTGTAAACTAGAGGTCTTCACGGGTTCACTGTCATGGACCCGAACCTGAATGGACCCATGAAAATTCGACCCGAAACCGACCCGACCCGAGCTATTATCATAAGTCCGGGGGTCCGAACCTGAATGGACCCGGAATATTTGGACCCGGAACCAACCCGACCCGAGTCTTTAGTTTTCGACCACAAACCGAACCGAGTTATCTGAATAGAACCGAGACAATCCAGACCATAGTTGCTCATGTTAAAGTTGTCTAGCGTTGAATAAAACTTGATTTTCTTCCCTAAAGTTGTCTTCTTCTACCGGTTCAGTTGCTACATAGGCTACGTGATGTAAACAACAATAAATCCATGTCGTTATTTTCTTTGTGGATACAGATGCTATTGGTAGCAACTGCTAACGCTCATAGCCTACACCGGTCAGGACGTGTCGTGAATATGTTCTCTCATCCAGCGTTGTCATGTTGGCGATCCGTTGTGCTTTACAGCTGCCGGACAAACCGCTAATAACACGCTACGGCAACACGATTGTTTCATGACAAACACGCCACGTTAACGAATAATTAATTAAACTGCCCCGTGTCCTGACATTGGCTGCCGCCGCCAATATCTTTACCTCTCTGGAGTGAATGCGGACCCAGCCTGTCAGAGAGCACCGACCGGACCTGAGACTAATTGTACCGATTCATACCCAAACCCGGAGTCACTTCTTTTGAATGGACCCGAGACCCGATTCGGGTCGGGTCGAGACCTCGGGTTTTTGGGTTGTTCTGCAGACCTCTAGTGTGAACACACTCCAGTAGAGCTGCTCGGAGGAGCTCTGAGTGGCAGCTCAGGGTTTCCACAACATCTTGAGTTGGACTGAGAGTGAACTGGAGCTTTGTCTCAAACTGCAGCTATTTAAGCAGAAACCGTGACTGAATGAAGCGCCGCAGCACATTCCTGCACACGCCGCCGTGACAGTCGTGTTTCTGGAGTAAAACCCGCTGGGTTAAAGACAGGGGTTTTTGGGCTGCTGGTTTGAGGTAGCTGAGCAACGAAACCATAAGTAGAAGGTTAGACCATGAGAGGGAGGACAGGTTCTCCTCTGTAGGGCCCTATGAAATCCGTATTATTTTTTCTCAAATTCCATTTTTATTAATTTTTTTTTCATTTTCAGTGTTTTTCAGTTTTTCAATTTTGAGAATTCTGTTTTAAGCATTTTATGCAAATTTAACCCCAAGACAGTATATAAAATAATGAAATATAGACAATTTATGCAATTACAACTGTAAACTTTAATGTTTTCATACTTTTAAACATATTGTGTCCAATAAAACATTAGTTTTTTTTTTTGACAAAGAAAAACATTCAAGAAAAAATAACTCAAAATAGGTCAAATCCATTTAAAGTGCAAAAAAAAAAAGAAATTTCAACAGCAGTAAACTAATCATTTAAGATTGTTTAATTTCTTCAGTTATCAGATGCACAGTTCATCATAACGTACCTGACATTTTTCAGGTATGTTATGACAAACTGCTTTTCTGGTAACAGAAAAGACTATATTTACTACAGCTGATGTAGATACTATGAAATCCAAAGCACTGAACAGTGTGTGTGTCAGTGTGTTAGGGGTTAGGGTTAGGGGTTAGGAGTTAGGGTTAGGGGTTAGGGTTAGGGGTTAGGGTTAGGGTTAAGGGTTAGGGGTTAAGGGTTAGGGTTAGGGGTTAGGGGTTAAGGGTTAAGGTTGGGGGTTAGGGGTTAGGGTTTTAGGGGGGGTTAGGGTTGGGTTGGGGTTAGGGGGGTTAGGGTTGGGGGTTAGGGTTAGGGGTTAGGGGGTTGGGTTGGGTTGGGGTTAGGGTTGGGGGGGGAGGGTTGGGGTTTAGGGGTTAGGGTTAGGGTTTAGGGGGGTTAGGGTTGGGGTTAGGGTTAGGGGGTTGGTTGGGGTTGGGGTTAGGGGTTGGGGTTGGGGGGTGGGGTTAGGGGTTAGGGTTTCGGGGTTCAGGGTGGGTAGGGTTAGGGTTAGGGTTGGGGGTTAGGGTCGGGTTAGGGGTTAGGGGTTAGGGTTGGGGTTAGGGTTAGGGTTGGGGTTAGGGTTAGGGTGGGGGGGTAGGGTTGGGGGTTAGGGGGGTTAGGGGTTAGGGGGGTTTAGGGGTTCGGGGTTCAGGGTTGGGGTCAGGGTTGGGGGTTAGGGGGGGTTAGGGGGGGGTTAGGGGTTAGGGTTAGGGGTTAGGGGGTTAGGGGGGTAGGGGGTTGGGGGTTAGGCGGGTCAGGGTTAGGGGTTAGGGTGGGGGGTTAGGGTTAGGGGTTAGGGGTTAGGGGTTCGGGTTAGGGGGTTAGGGTTAGGGGTTAGGGGGGTTGGGTTAGGGTTGGGGGTTAGG
Organism: Hirundichthys speculiger; assembly: GCA_018398805.1. Classification (NCBI taxonomy): domain Eukaryota; kingdom Metazoa; phylum Chordata; class Actinopteri; order Beloniformes; family Exocoetidae; genus Hirundichthys; species Hirundichthys speculiger. The sequence goes on from JAGFBZ010000516.1 coordinate 563,870, forward strand.
GTTAAGGGTTAGGGGTGGGGTTAGGGTTAGGGTTGGGGGTTGGGGGTTAGGGGTCAAGGGTTAGGGGTAAGGTTTAGGGGTTAGGGTTGGGGGTTAGGGGTTGGGGGGGGTTAGGGTTAGGGGGGGTTAGGGGTTGGGGTGGGGTTTAGGGTTGGGGGTTGGGGGTCAGGGTTAGGGGTTGGTTAGGGTTTGGGGTTAGGGTCAGGGGGTTAGGGGGTTAGGGTTGGGGGTTAGTGGTTAGGGTCAGGGTTAGGGGTTAGGGTTTAGGGTTGGGGGTGGGTTAGGGTTGGGGGGGTTCGGGGGTTAGGGTTAGGGTTGGGGGTTAGGGGTTCGGGGTCAGGGTTAGGGGTTGGGGGTTGGGGGTTAGGGTTAAGGGTTAGGGTCAAGGTTAGGGGTTAGGGTTAGGGTTTAGGGTTGGGGGTTAGGGTTAGGGGGGGTTAGGGGTTAGGGGTTAGGGGGGTTAGGGTTAGGGTTAGGGGGTTGGGGGTTAGGGTCAAGGGTTAGGGGTCAAGGTTAGGGTTAGGGTTAGGGTTGGGGGGGTTAGGGTTTCGGGGTCAGGGTTAGGGGTTAGGGGTTGGGGTTAGGGTTAGGGGTTAAGGGTTGGGGGTTTAGGGGTCAGGGTTAGGGGTTCGGGGTAGGGTTAGGGTTGGGGGGGGGTTAGGGGGGTTAGGGGTTAGGGGGTTGGGGGGTTGAGGGTGGGTTAGGGGTTAGGGTTTAGGGTTGGGGGTTAGGGGGTTAGGGGGGTTGGGGGTTAGGGTTAGGGTTAGGGTTGGGGTTAGGTTAGGGGTTAGGGTTAGGGGGTTAGGGGGGTTAGGGTTGGGGGTTGGGGGTTAGGGGGGTTAAGGGTTAGGGGGTCAGGGTAGGGTTAGGGTTAGGGGTCAGGGTTAGGGTTGTTTAGGGTTTGGGGGTTAGGGTTCGGGGGGTCAGGGTTAGGGGTTAGGGGTTAGGGTTGGGGGTTGGGGGGGTTAGGGTTAGGGTTGGGGGTTAGGGGTTCGGGTTCAGGGTTAGGGGTTAGGGTTTGGGGGTTAGGGGTTAGGGTTAAGGGTTGGGGGGTTAGGGGTCAGGGTTAGGGGTTCGGGGTCAGGGTTAGGGTTGGGGGTTGGGGGTTAGGGTTAAGGGTTAGGGGTCAAGGTTAGGGGTTAGGGTTGGGGGTTAGGGTTCAGGGGGGTTAGGGTTAGGGGGTTTAGGGTTGGGGGGGTTAGGGGGTTAGGGGTTAAGGGTTAGGGGGTTAGGGGGGGTTCAGGGTTAGGGGTTAGAGGGTTGGGGGTTAGGGTTAGGGGTTAGGGGTTAGGGTTGGGGTTAGGGTGGTTAGGGGTTGGGTTAGGGTTTAGGGTTGTAGGGTTGGGGGTTAGGGGGTTGGGGGGTTCGGGGGTTAGGGGTTAGGGCTTAGGGTTGGGGGGGTTAGGGGTTGGGGTTAGGGGTGGGGTTAGGGTTAGGGTTGGGGGTTTTGGGGTTAGGGGTTAAGGGTTAGGGGTTCAAGGTTAGGGGTTAGGGTTTAGGGTTGGGGGTTAGGGTTTCGGGGTCAGGGTTTAGGGGTTAGGGGGTTAGGGTTGGGGGGTTAGGGGTTAGGGGTTGGGGGTTAGGGGTTAGGGGGTTAGGGTTTAGGGGTTAGGGGGTTAGGGGTTGGGGGTTGGGGGTTAGGGGTTGGGGGGTTAGGGGTTAGGGGTCAGGGTTAGGGTTTAGGGTTGGGGGTTAGGGTTAGGGGTTAGGGGTTAAGGGTGTTGGGGGTTAGGGTTAGGGTTAGGGGTTAGTTTAGGTTTGGGGGTTAGGGTTAGGGTTAGGGTTTAGGGTTAGGGTTAGGGGGGTTAGGGTTAGGGGGTAGGGGGTTTAGGGGGGGGGTTAGGGGGTTAGGGGGGGTTGGGGGAGGGTTTGGGGGGAGGGTTAGGGGGTTAGGGGCGGGAGGGTTGGGGGGGGGGTAGGGGGGGGGGGGTAGGGGGGGGGGGGGGTTGGGGGTTAGGGGGGGGTTAAGGGTTAGGGGGTTAGGGGTTAGGGGGTTCGGGGTTAGGGTTGGGAGGGTTGGGGGTTAGGGTTAGGGTTAGGGGGGGGGGGGGGTTAGGGGTTAGGGGTTGGGGGTTGGGGGTTAGGGTTAGGGGGGGGGTTAGGGTTTAGGGGGGTTAGGGTTAGGGGTTAGGGGTTAGGGTTGGGGGTTAGGGGGAAGGGGTTAGGGGGGGGGTTGGGGGGTGGGGGGGGGGTTAGGGTTGGGGGGGTAGGGGGTTAGGGTTAGGGGGGGGGGGTTGGGGGTTAGGGTTAAGGGTTAGGGGTCAAGGTTAGGGGTTAGGGTTTAGGGTTGGGGGTTAGGGTTAGGGTAGGGTTAGGGGTTAGGGTGGGGGGGGTTAGGGTTAGGGTTGGGGGTTGGGGGTTAGGGGTCAAGGGTTGGGGTCAAGGTTAGGGGTTAGGGTTTAGGGTTGGGGGTTAGGGTTCGGGTTCGGGGTCAGGGTTAGGGGTTAGGGTTAGGGTTAGGGGTTAGGGTTGGGGTTAGGGGAGTTGGGGGGGTTAGGGTTAGGGGGTTAGGGTTAGGGTTGGGTGTTAAGGTTGGGGGTTAGGGGTTAGGGGGTTAGGGGTTAGGGGTTAGGGGGTTAGGGGTTAGGGTTGGGGTTTAGGGGGTTGGGTTAGGGTTAGGGGTTAGGGGGGTTAGGGTTAGGGGTTAGGGTTGGGCGTTTAAGGGTTAGGGTTAGGGGTTAAAGGTTAGGGGTTAGGGTTGGGATTGGGCATTATGGTTGGGGGGGGTTAGGGGTTAGGGTTAGGGTTAGAGGTTAAGGGTTGGAGTTAGGGTTAGGGTTGGGGTTGGGGTTAGGGGTTAAGGTTTAGGGTTGGGGGTTAGGGTTAGGGTTAGAGTTGGGTGTTAAGGTGGGGGTTTAGGGTTGGGGTTAGGGGTTAGGGTGGGGGTTAAGGTTAGGGGTTAGGGTTGGGGGTTAGGGTTTGAGGGTTGGGTTAGGGGGTTAAGGGTTAGGGTTAGGGGTTGAGTGTTGAGGTTGGGGGTTAGGCTTGGGGGTTAGGGGTTAGGGTTGGGGGTTAGGGTTGCGTGTTAGGGGTTAGGGTTAAGGGTTAGGGGTTAGGGTTGGGGGTTTGGGGTTAGGGGTTAGGGTTAGGGGTTAGGGTTGAGGGTTAGGGTTGGGGGTTTAGGGTTAGGGTTGGGGGTTAGGGTTAGCGTTTTTTTTTTTTATTCCGTTTTTAATCTCCAATTCCGTGATTCCGTAATGGCGGATTCCATAGGGCCCTACCTCTGTGTCGATGAAACTTTGAGGCTCATCAAGTCAAGGGTTAGGGGTTAGGGTTAGGGAGAACGTTTTGAACCTTTAGCCCTGCCCTGGCACATGTCGGTTGAAGGCCAGCTCTTTGCTGATAAAGAGTCGATTTCCTTAGAAGTGGTGCAGTTTAGGTCTTGGGGGTTAGTGTTGGGGGTTAGGGTTAGGGTTGGGGGTTAGGGGTAGGGGTCAGGGTTAGGGGTTAGGTTTGGGGGGTTAGGGTTAGGGATTAGGGTAGGGGGTTAGGGTTAAGGGTTAGGGGTTTGGGGTTTGGGGGTAAGGTGGGGGTTAGGGGTTAGGGTTAGGGTTAGGGGTTAGGGGGGTAGGGTTAGGGGTTAGGGTAGGGGTTGGGGTTGGGGGGGTTAGGGGTTAGGGGTTAGGGTTGGGGTTGGGGGTTAGGGGTTAGGGTGGGGTTAGGGGTTAGGGGTTGGGGTTAGGGGGGGGGGGGTTAGGGTTTTAGGGTTGGGGGTTAGGGTAGGGTAAGGGGTTAGGGTTAGGGTTTTAGGGTTAGGGGGGTTAGGGGTTAGGGTTGGGGTTAGGAGTTGGGGGTTAGGGTTAGGGGTTAGGGGTTAGAGTTGGGTGTTAAGGTTGGGGGTTAGGGGTTAAGGGTTAGGGGTTAGGGTTGGGGGTTAGGGTTGGGGGTTTAGGGTTAGGGGTTAGGGTTGGGCGTTAAGGGTTAGGGGTTAAGGGTTAGGGTTGGGGTTGGGCATTATGGTTGGGGGTTAGGGGTTAGGGTTAGAGGTTAAGGGTTGGGGTTAGGGTTAGGGTTGGGGGTTGGAGTTAGGGGTTAAGGTTTAGGGTTGGGGGTTAGGGTTAGGGGTTAGAGTTGGGTGTTAAGGTGGGGGGTTAGGGTTAGGGTTAGGGGTTAGGGTTGGGGGTTAAGGTTAGGGGTTAGGGTTGGGCGTTAGGGTTGGGGGTTAAGGGTTAGTGGTTAGGGTTAGGGGTTGGGTGTTAAGGTTGGGGGTTAGGCTTGGGGGTTAGGGGTTAGGGTTGGGCGTTAGGGTTGCGTGTTAGGGGTTAGGGTTAAGGGTTAGGGGTTAGGGTTGGGGGTTTGGGGTTAGGGGTTAGGGTTAGGGGTTAGGGTTGAGGGTTAGGGTTGGGGGTTATGGGTTAGGGTTGGGGGTTAGGGTTAGGGTTTTTTTTTTAATTCCGTTTTTAATCTCCAATTCCGTGATTCCGTAATGGCGGATTCCATAGGGCCCTACCTCTGTGTCGATGAAACTTTGAGGCTCATCAAGTCAAGGGTTAGGGGTTAGGGTTAGGGAGAACGTTTTGAACCTTTAGCCCTGCCCTGGCACATGTCGGTTGAAGGCCAGCTCTTTGCTGATAAAGAGTCGATTTCCTTAGAAGTGGTGCAGTTTAGGTCCCAGCGAAGTCACAGCGCAGGTTTGAACCGTGGAGTCGTTTGAACCGTGTTTTTGTTTTCTCCAAGAGTCAGGAAACGGTGGAAGAAGCAGGTCTGCTGAACTCAGCCACTGCAGGTCAGCCTTGTTCTTTTATTTAATGGTTTTCTGAAATCAATTTGTTTAAATTGCCTCCATTTAACTTTTAAAAGTACAGACGGCTGAAAGAGATTCTTATCGCCATAATGACTGAAACGATTGGACCAATTCATTATGCAGAAGAGGATGCAAATGTTAAAACAGGGGGGCTGTTAGTGAGGCAGAGATGAGGAGATACAGAAGCTTAATATGGTGGTGACCTCCATGGTCCTGCTGGACCAGGAGAACTGCTGGGACCAGGACCAGATAGCTGCTGGGACCAGGAGACCTGCTAGGACCAGGACCAGGATAACTGCTGGGACCAGGAGAACTGCAGGGTCCAGGAGAACTGCGTGGACCAGGAGAACTGCTGGGGCCAGGATAACTCTAGCGGCCAGGACCAAGATAAGTGCTGGGACCAGGAGACCTGCTAGGACCAGGACCAGGAGAACTGCTGGGACCAGGACCAGGATAAGTGCTAGGACCAGGATAAGTGCTGGGACGATGACCAGGATAAGTGCTGGGACCAGAATAACTGCTAGGTCCAGAATAACTGCTGGGACCAGGATCAGTGCTGGGTCCAGGATAACTGATGGGACCAGGATCAGTGCTGGGTCCAGGATCAGTGCTGGGACCAGGATCAGTGCTGGGTCCAGGATAACTGATGGGACCAGGATAAATGCTGGGACCAGGATCAGTGCTGGGTCCAGGATAAGTGCTGGGTCCAGGATAACTGCTGGGACCAGGATAACTGCTGGGTCCAGGATAACTGCTGGGACCAGGGGTGAATTCCAATTCCTCTCTTAACCCTCAATCTCAACCCTCGCCCTTAACCCTCAATTTTTGCCCTCAATCTTAACCCTCGAAAGTAAGTGTAAGGGCTATCTTGTGACTTAGAAATGGGACACCCCTCGAGTGTAGTGATGTCTTCAGACTGAAATGTATCAGAGCCCGTGTTGTCTCTGTATTCCCTAAAATGACACAGGGATAATATTGAAAAGAGCGCTGTATATTCTCCAAATAATATTAGCAAATAACACAAAAGAGGATACATTATTCAGTCCATCGTTGCTACCCAACAAGGTATACAAGTAACGTGAAGCCGACCGGGACCGCCAACGGGACCGTGTCCCCCCGCCGCCGGTCCCGGAACGGCGGACTGGGACCACCGACGAGTACAAATAACGTGAAGCCGACCGGGACTGCCGAAGGGACGGGACCCGCGGTCGGCGACTTCACGTTACTTGTACCCGGGATGGCAGACTGGGACCACCGACGGGACCGGGACCCTTGCCCGGGACCACCGGTCCGGCAGCAAAACATCGTAAAGTAAAAAAATAAATGTTACCCAACAACGATGTTAATCCATGAAAAAAAATCTCAAACAAAGACAATAAAATGGTTTTATAAACATTTATATCTTTAAGATATACGAAGATACTTACGTTTGTAGCTAGCTTTTTTTGTCACCATCATTTTCAAAGATGTCTTGGCCTTCTGGATAGCCCTTACTTCCAAGGGTGGTGTCGAAAATTCTCAATTTTGAGGGCGATACAGCCCTCAAACTCGTCCCTCAACTTGACTTCCTAAGAATTGGGACAGCACTTGCCCTTAACGGGAGCGCGCATTTTTGAGACTGAGGGTTGAGATTGAGGGTTAAGGGAGGAATTGGAATTCACCCCAGGATCAGTGCTGGGACCAGGATCAGTGCGGGGTCCAGGATAAGTGCTGGGTCCAGGATAAGTGCTGGGTCCAGAATAAGTGCTGGGACCAGGATAACTGCTGGGTCCAGGATAAGTGCTCGGTCCAGGCCCGTTAGTGCTACAGTCCGTCCAACTGAGAGGAAGCAGTTTCACACTTTTCACATTTCTTTATAGCAGATCAGCCATCATGTGGGCGGTCCAGAGTGGCCTCCTTACTGATAAAAATCAGCCCTTGATGACTTGACCATCAGCAGGTGTTCAGACCCCTATAGGTGTTTTAACACAACGCCAAGACGGAAAGACATAAGCAATCGTTAGAGAAGCAAATGAAAAGTGCTCTCTAAAACTGTTTCCAAACTAACCAGAGTCCAGTGTTTTACAGTGAGAAAGATTTTTCACAAGTGGAAAACATTCACAACAGTTGTTAATGTTCCCAGGAAGGGACGCTGTAGCAAGGACTCCAGATCATCACCCCTCCAGGACTGGGCCTGACCGCCGGTTTGAGATGTCTCTGCTTCTGGACCAAAGTGGAGTTGTTTGGTCTTCATGTCCATGTTGGACCATTTCAGCAGACACACCTCAGACCTGCTGTCAAGCACGGTGGGGTAGGGGTGATGATTTGGACTCGTTCTCGACTCCAGGTCATTAGGGGCCCAGGTTTGAATCTGGACCTAACAAAACCAAGCTCCTCCTCTGGTTTCAGCTTCCATGTCGTACTTTTGATTTTGATGCAGTGTGGACATAAACACCAGGTAGAAGAAGGTCATGATGGAAGGAGCTGAGACATCTGTGTGTCGCTGTTTAAATTCCTCATGATGCAGCCTCCATGTTGGTGAAGGGTGGAAGGTGCAGAATTGAGAAACCAGCTGGACCACACTCACCTGAGTTGAGTTAGGGTTAGCTCTTACCTGGCTAAGTTGATCCTAATCTACCATGATCATTAATATCACTTTGGATTTATTCCCATCAAATCCAAACATCCTTATTTCAAGTGTCGCTACTAAAGTGACATCTGTAACGAGAACCAGCAGAACTCTGCTGGAATCAGAGGGGTCACCAGTGGGGGTAACAGAGGGGTAACCAGTGGGATCATCAGAGGGGTCACCAGTGGGGTAACCAGAGGGGTCACCAGTGGGGTAACCAGAGGGGTCACCAAAGGGGTCACCACTACTATCCAGGGTCAGGGGTCATTTTTGAGGGTCGGTGCTCCATCCAAAAGAAAAAGGGGGCACTAATATAATATAATATAATCTAACAAGAGTTTTATGTCCTAAAATCACAATATTGTGACTTTTGGTTGTAAAAAGTTATCTTTTTTTAATAAAATCTCCAAATTTGCAGAATCACAACTTTCTTGACATCAAGTTGCAACTTTGTGTCATAGAAATCACAAATTTTACAAAATTACTTTTAATCATAAAATTGCAAATTTCTGTTGTAAAAATCACAGATTTTTGCTTAAAAACCATAAAACTTCTACACAACTGTTTAACCCAGACTTCCTGCTCTTGTTTCCCGTGTCTCGTCTTGGTCCAGTATCGCGGTTTTCCAGCCCCCGGCTGACCCCCCGGCTGAGCAGGAAGAGGGCGCTGTCCATTTCACCGCTGTCGGACGCCAGCATCGACCTGCAGACCATGATCCGCACCTCGCCCAACTCCCTGGTGGCTTACATCAACAACTCGCGGTCCAGCTCGGCCGCCAGCAGCTCGTACGGTCACCTGTCAGTCGGAGGAATCAGGTGAGTTCGTGGCAGTTGGTCTGACATCACAAGGATGGCTTTGATGAAGAGTTGCAGCTGTTACTTTGTCCTTTTCCCTTGTTGGTCAGGAGCACCTCAAAAGAAACATCTGGAATCCTGATCAGGAACATAAATCAGAGTGTCATCTGCATATAAGCTCACATTTGTATTAAAGAGTGGAAGCATCTACAGTCAAAAAAGCAGAGGTCCTCATCCAGGTTCTTGTGGTTCTCCTCAGTTAGTACACTCCATGTTTCCATGGTGACGATCACCTCTGAGTCTAGAGGTGTCTCCTCTGGACAGGGTTCCTCTAAGCTCCTTTTTCTTATCAGTATTTTAGTTTCATGAAACAGCTGAATTATCTAGGTCAGGTTTCTGGGTTGGAAGTCTGGAATCAGAGGTTTTCCAGTTGAACCTTTTGACCAACAGTCCAAAAATTCAGACTTCTGAGTAGGAGTGGAACACGTGAAGGTCTTCATCTCTGGTTTCCTCGATGCCAGAGCTCCTTTCAAGTGTTTTGAGAAGGAATGAAGAAGAATCAGTGGATTAATGAAACCTTCTCCTCTCCTCTCCTCTCACAGTCCCACGTTCAGCTTACCGCATCCCATCAACCCCGTGGCCTACCACCAGTTTCTGTCCCACCAGAGAGGCTTCAACGCCGTCGGCCACGCCCCATCAATGATCCAGCCGTCGCCGTCCTCCTTCTCCGGCCGACAACACCCCCTCACGGCTTCGCTGATGTCGGCCCACAACAGCTCCAACTCGGAGACCAAACAGGTGTGAGACCTGCAGCCATAGCACCTTCACGCCGTGCTGATCGGACCTCCACAGAAATATACAGTTTCAGTTAGTTGTTGTTTTTTTAAAAACTTTTTTTAAATTTTATTTCAGTTAACGAAAATGTTTTTTCAATTCTAGTTTTCGTTATTTCGTTCGTTCTCGTTAACGGTAAAAACCTTGGACTGCATTCAGTCAACACAAATCGTCTCTTATCGATTGATTGATTGATTGATTGGTTGATGGCTCCTTAATCAAATCAAATCAAAACGGTATCGTGGCAGACCTTCGTGACATCAAACCATCAACATCAGGCCATCATCCAAATAATCGACGCTATCGTATCGTGATGAGACTTGTAAACCCAGGTGGAGTTCAGTGTTCAACAGCAAGTGGAAAACATTAAAGATGGCTGCCAGTCTTCCCAGAACAACCTACCCTCCACCACCGTGCCCGACGCCACCTCTGGATCTGTGTCCTGTGGACAGACGAGACCAGAGTGGACTCACATCCACTGTGAAGCACGGCGGCGGAGGGGTCATGATATGGGCTTGCAGCCGTTGCATGGGCCATGAGCTCCTCCTGCCACCGGAGCATCCCGGAGGTCAACGTGAGGTCGTCTGTCTGAGACTGGGTCATGTGACAGAACAATGATCCAGTCACAGCAGCAGATCTGGAATGTTCTCGTCCAGACCTGGACCCGACTGCAATAATGACCTGATAAAGTCATTTCCTGTAAGCTCAGTTGTAACAGGGTGTAAAAGCGTCTTTAATCTTCAAACACTTGATTCAAACGAGGCTGCGAACGTCTTCCTCCCAGCTCCAGCTGCCTCTGTAAACTGTTTTACTGTAAACTTCCTGCTGGATGCCATCGGGTCCGTCTCCGAGGCGCTCCAACAGCTCACCAGCGGGACCAGTGCACGTATCTGCAGCTCTCCAGAACCGGACCGGTTCTACTCCGCACTCACACAAATACTCCTGCAGCTTCACTCGCCCTGATCACAACCATATTTCCTCCTTGGGTCGCTGCCAGCAGAACCAGCGACCACGGCGGTAAATATGCTGAGTTGCAGAGCAGCGTCTGGGTGGGATCAGAAGACCACCCCCCCACCACCACCACCACCACCGTTGGACGGCCTCCAGCAAAACTCGCATATCTTCGCTCCGTCTCTATTAGAGCCCTAACGGTCCTTCAGAGCCATTCAGAATCAAAGCGCCCCCTCCACAGCCTATACTGAGGGTAATAACTCTTCTTCTTTCATATTTCTTTGCGGTTTTTGGCGCAACGAATCAGTCTGAAGTGTTTAGTCTCGGCGGCGGTCCTCGTCTGGTTTACAGGCTGCGGTTCCTGGCGCTGACGGCGCGCTTCATATCTGATGTGCAGAATCAACGTACGGTACGTTCTTGTACCGGTTGTGTTGGTGTCCGTTATGGCTCCTGGTGGTGTCAGTGTGTTGACTCTGTGAATATTTGATCCAAGGACCCACACCCGCCACCTAGCGCTTGGCTGTGGAACTACACAGAGATGCAAACAACAACAACTTCCAAACACTAACAGCAGCAGCATTTGTTCTAAATGCAGACCATGTAGGAGCATAAATCAGTTTCAGGCGGAGGACAGGGACTAGGAACGGGACTAGAAAAGGGACTAGGAACGGGACTAGGAACGGGACTAGAAAAGGGACTAGGAATGGGACTAGGAACGGGACTATAAAAGGGACTAGGAATGGGACTAGGAACGGGACTAAGAATGGGACTAGGAACGGGACTAGCAATGGGACTAGGAACGGAACGGGACTGGGAACGGGACTAGGAACGGGACTAGCAATGGTACTAGGAAAGGAACTAGGAACAGGACTAGGAGTGGGACTAGGAACGGGACTAAGAACGGGACTAGCTACGGGACTAGGAGCGGGACTAGGAAGGGGACTAGGAACAGGACTAAGAACGGGACTGGGAACGGGACTAGGAACGGGACTAGGAATGGGACTAAGAACGGGACTAGGAACGGGACAAGGAGCGGGACTAAGAACGGGACTGGGAACGGGACTAGGAACGGGACTAGGAACGAGACTGGGAACGGGACTAGGAACGGGACTAGTCCCGCGTAGCTGACAGATTTGGTCCCAGTCGGGACCACTTCTGGCTCAGTTATGGCACTGGTGAGCGTGAGATGAGAGTCATGAACCCAGGCCAGAGTTCTGGTGTGTTTGTGCTGGATGAGTCAGATGTGGTCCAACGTTCATAAGCTAGTTTTGACATGGGTCCCTGCCGGTGTCGGTTTAAAAGATGAAGATAAAGACTTGGGTCTTCTCTGCTTGCTGACTTGAGACAGATCACCTGGGGTCAACCCTGTCAACACCTGCTGAATATGGAGTTCAACAGTCCACTTGTGAGTCCTTCAACCCTTCTTTTGTTTTTCAGAACACCAGTGGTGATCCAGCGGTGAGCAGCACCGTCAATCCACTGACAACGAAGAAGTCGAAGGTTAAGAAGGAAGCAGAAGGTCCTCTGCCCATTTCACCATCCTCTCAGGCAAGAAGAAGATAGTGGACTAGAATTATCATAGATACCAAACGAAAAGCTGCAGCTGTTAGAAGCATCCTATCTAGCAACACCGCCTCTGACCACATGAGGGCAGCACTGTGGAAAAACACAAGAAAATGCTCCTCTAGTGGTGTTACAAAATGTGCTGGATCTTGTCAGTGATCTCGATGCCTCGATGTCAGAAGTGGTATTACAGTAGAAAGTGGCTTTAAATAGGTGGACTCCAGGTGGTGCTCGAGCTCCTCCCCCTTTTTGCAGAACACAGTTCAGCAGCTGTTTCACCATCAAAAGCAGCATTTTGATGTCAAAAACTACAATTTTACAACAAAAAGTTTAGATTTTTTTTTATCTATTCTCTCTGTTGATCACAATTAAATGTCAAAAATGTGATCAGACGTCATGATCAAAGTCATGATTCTGTGAGATTTGAGATTTTTTTTAATGGAAAAAAATCTTTTTACGACAAAATTACAGAATTGGAAAATTCACAATTTTACTACAAAAACCTTGTGATTTTATTTTTTGTCATAAAGTCACGATTTGATATCAAAAAGTTGCAACTTTGCAAGAACAGAATGTTGCAGTTTTTAGAAAAGTTGCTGTTTTTGATCAAAAATCTTGAAGTTTTAATTTAAAAAAAATGGAAATTTTGTGCATTTTTGACAAAAAGTCACAATTTGATGTCAAAAGTCAAATACATTTACTCTTTCACAAGAAAAAGTTTATGATTAAAAAGTTGTGAAGTTAAGTTTAAAAAGTCACAATTTTCCAAACCAATATTGGAGTTTTTTTATGAGAATGTGTAATTTTACAAAAGTTGCAATTTTCCAACTAAAAGTTTAGAATTTTTGTCAAAAAAAAACTCAGTTTTTGGAAATTCTGTGATTTTATGTGAAAATGCTTGGATTTTGTAAAATCTGAGATTTTAAAACAAAGATTTGTGATCTTACATCTTAAAGTTTTAAATTGCGATCAAGAAGGTGTAATTTTGTGACAAAGCTGAGAGCTTCCTGCTTCTCTTGGTTTGAGCAAAAACATCAGTGGACGACGGCGTCCAGGTACCAGGATAATTGTTGGATGGATTTCTGCTCACTAATGGATCCAGCTGAACCCTAACCAACCCAGTTTGGTTCTGACAGACGACCCTCTCGTCTTTTCTGCAGGACCATGGTGGCGGCATCTTGGACCTGAGCGAGGATCTGGACAAAGACGAGTGCAAACAGGAACCTGAGGCCGTTTACGAGACCAACTGTCACTGGGAGGGCTGTTCCAAGGAGTACGACACCCAGGACCAGCTGGTTCATGTGAGGACCCCTGTTAGCATGGCTAACAAGTCTCTGATTTCATTCACAGTGATCCCTTATTTTTCGCGGTTAATGGAGACCGGTGCCCCCCCCCCCCGCGAAAATCAAAATCCACGATCTGGAGCCAGAGCCCCCCGAGCCTAAATAATGTGTTTAAAATATGTTTAAAAACTGCAAAAAAGTAGCTAAACAGGACAAAGGCTCAACTGTGGTCTTTCTGTTACTGTACCTTCACAGCCTCTGGTCTCTGAACTGTAGTAAAGAAACAGCTGGCATTGTGTTATTTTTGGCTCGTAATTAGCGGCTAACACGCTAACAACAACAAAAGAAAAAGTCCGGTTTTCTCTGCATGGAACGAGAACTTTATTCTGGCACTGCAGGAACTTGTAACATCACACAGGTTGTATTGTTGGGCTCCTGTCGGTTAACAGAGAATGTAAATCTATACATGCTGGGCTGCTGTTGATGCTCACTACATCATGCTCATCTAACCCTGTTTTCATTCTGCCGTCCCACGACACACACACACTACATTACCCACAAGGCCACACCATTACCCATAAGGCCACCTTCTTAAAGGGGCCAGGCTGGCTCACAACATTTCTTCACTGTGAGAGAACGCGCACAACATCCTGTGATGTTTCTGCGATTTTTTTCTTGATTTTTTTTTATATTACTGTATTTTCCGGACTATAAGCGGCTACTTTTGTCCCACGCTTTAAAAACCA